>SJYC01011794.1:0-16519 GCA_006408675.1 Madoqua kirkii | reverse complement strand
AAGGTGACAGAGCACAGGGGGCTCACACAAGTACATTGCTCAAATTCATGGCAGGTTTGGAGATGGCAGAAGACCACTTCAGATCCCACTTCTGATACCAAAAATGTCAACTCATAGGAACATGAACTGTAAAGAAACAAAAGGACAATGCATTAGAGGGTCTTAGTATTATAATTTGGGGATTACTGATTCAAGAAGAAACCAGAATAGTGTCCCATCAGTGGAAAATGGGCATGAGTTTTTACAGAAGAATAAAGAACGTTAATACAGGTTTACATAAGCTGTTTACCAATAATCTGAATTGGAAGGTAAAATTATTTTTTTATTCAAACAGGTTATTGGACACATCTCATTCATCACTAGGGGTAATTATGTTTTCCTTGGCCACATAAAGTCTAATTTTTAGTATTATTCTTTTATGTAACTCAGTTATGATTCAGCAGCTTTCCAGTTGAATGTTTAGCAACATTCCAGCATGGAAAACAAACATGGAGGTTCTCAGGTCACATCACAGTCACCCAGACTTTTTTTTTTTTTTTTTCTTTCATTCCTCCAAATGTAGTCACTTATATCAAGGGTTTGTAAACTGCAACTGTAAGGGTGAAATACAGCGTCAGTTCACTTCAGTCGGTCATGTCTGACATTTTGCGACCTTATGGACTGGAGCATGCCCGACTTCCCTGTCCACCACCAACTCCAGCAGCTTGCTCAAACTCATGTCAATTGAGTCGGTGATACCATTCAACCATCTCATCCTCTGTTGTCCCCTTCTTCTCTTTCCTTCAATCTTTCCCAGCACCAAGGTCTTTTCCATTGGGTCAGTTCTTTGTACCAGGTGGCCAAAGTACTGGAGTTTCAGCTTCAGTATAAACTCTTCCAATAAATATTCAGGACTAATTTCCTTTATGATTGGCTGGTTTGGCCTCCTTGCAGCCCAAGGGACTCAAAAATCTTCTCCAGCACCACAGTTCAAAAGTATCAATCTTTGATGTTCAGATTTCTTTACGGTCCAACTCTCAAATCCATACATGACTTCTGGAAAAACCACAGCTTTGACTATATGGACTTTTGTCAGCAAAGTAAGGTGTCTGCTTTTTAATATGTTGTCTAGGTTGGTTATAACTTTTTTTAGAAGGAGCAAATGTCTTTTAATTTCAAAGTTGCAGTCAAAATCTGCAGTGATTTTGGAGCCCAAGAATATAAAGCCTGTCACTGTTTCCATTATTTCTCCATCTATTTGCCATAAAGTGATTGGACCAGATGCCATGATCTTAGTTTTCTGAATGTTGAGTTTTAAACTAGTTTTTTCACTCATCTCTTTCACTTTCATTGAGAGGCTCTTTAGTTCCTCTTCAGTTACTGCCGTAAGTGTGGTGCTATCTGCATATCTGAAGTTATTAACAATTTTCCAGGTGAAAATTGATGTCAGGTTGTGCTTCATCCAGTTTGGCATCCACTACTGCATCATTTAAGTGCACATAAGTAAGCAGTTAAATAAGCAGGGTGACAATATACAGCCTTGATGTACTCCTTGTCCAATTTGGAACCAATCTGTGGTTTCATGTCTTGTTCTAACTATTTGCTTCTTGACATGCATGCAGATTTCTAATAAGGCAGGTCAAGTGATCTGATATTCCCAGCTCTTTAGCAATTTTCCAGATTGTTGTGATCCACACAGTCAAAGGATTTAGCCTAGGGACTTCCTTAGTGGCTCAGTTGGTAAAGAGTTTGCTGGCAATGAAAGAGACCCAGGTTCAATCCTTGGGTTGGGAAGATCCCCTGGAGAAAGAATGGGTAAACTACTTCAGTATTCTCACTTATGAAAAATCTTATGGGCAGAGAGCAAATAGTTCATGGGGTTAAAAGAGTCAGACAAGACTTATCAACTAAACCTAAACTAATGTAATGAAGCAGAGTAGATTTTTTTTATGAAACTCTCTTGCTTTTTTCATGATCCAGCGGATGTTGGCAATTTTATTTCTAGTTCCACTGCCTTTTCTATATTCAGCTTGAATATCTGGAAGTTCATAGTTCACATACTGTTGAAGCCTAGCTTGGAGAATTTTGAGCATTACTTTGCTAGCATGTGAGATGAGTGAAATCATGTGAGAGTCTGCACATTTTTTGCATTGCTTTTCTTTGGGATTGGTATGAAAACTGACATTTTCCAGTACTGTGGCCACTGCTGAGTTTTTCAAATTTGCTGGCATATTGAGTGCAGCACTTTCACAGCATCATCTCTTAGGATTTGAAACAGCTTAGCAGGAATTCCATTGTCACCACTAGTTTTATTTCTAATGATGCTTCCTAAGACCCACTTTATTTTGCATTCCAGGATGTCTGGCTCTAGGTGAGTGATCACACCATCATGGTTATCTGGGTCCTTTAGATCTTTTTCTATAGTTCTTCTGCATATTGTTGCACCTCTTCTGAATATTTTCTGCTTCTATTAGTTCCATACCATTTCTGTCCTTTATTGTGCCCATCTTGCATTAAATGTTCCCCTAGTATCTAATTTTCTTGAGGTTTCTAGTAATTCCCATTTTATTCCTCCACCCCCCCCCCATTTCTTTGCATTGATCACTGAGGAAGGCTCTCTTATCTCTCTTTGCTATGCATTGGAATTCTTCATTCAGATGGACATATCTTCCATTTTCTCCTTTGTCTTTCACTTTTCTTCTTTTCTCAGCAATCTGTAAGCCCTCCTCAGATAATCATTTTTATTTTTTTTACATTTATTTTTCTTGGGAATGGCCTTGATCCCTGCCTCCTGTACACTGTCATGAACATCCATCCATAGTTCTTCAAGCACTCTATCAGATCTAATCTCTTGAATCTATTTCTCACTTCCACTGTATAATTGTAAGGGATTTGATTTAGATTATACCTAAATAGTTCAGTGGTCTTCCCTACTTTCTTCACTTTAAGTCTGAATTTGGCAATGTGGAGTTCATGATCTGAGCCACAGTCAACTTCCAGTCTTGGTCTTGTTTTTGCTAACTGTATAGAGCTTCTCCCTCTCTGGCTCAAATAATGTGATCAATGTGATTTTGGTATTGGTGATCTAATGATGTCCCTGTGTAGAGTTTCCTCTTGTGTTGTTTCAAGACATCATCTGTTATGACCAGAGTGTTATCTTGGCAAAACTCTGTTAGCCTTTGCCCTGCTTCATTTTGTATTCCAACACCAACCTTGCCTGTTACTCTAGGTATCTCTTGACTTCCTATTTTTGCATTCCAGTCCTCTATGATGAAAATGACATTTTTTATGTGTGTGTGTGTTATAGAAGGTATTGTAGGGCTTCATAGAACCATTTAACTTCACCTTTTCATGTCAGTGGCTGCAGCACAGACTTGGATTGCTGAGATACTGAGTGATTTACCTTCGAAATGAACAGAGATCATTCTGTCATTTTTGAGATTGTACCCGTTACTGCATTTCAGGCATTTTTGTTGACTATGAGGGCTGTTCCATTTCTTCTAAGGGATTCTTTCCCACAGTAATATATGTAATTGTCAACTGAATTAAATTCACCCATTCCATTTTATTTTAAGTCATTGAGTCCTAAAATGTTAATGTTCACTCTTGCCATCTCTTGTTTGACCACTTCCAATTTACCTTGATTCATGGATCTAACTTTCTCTGATCCTGTGCAATATCGTACTTAACAGCGTTGGACTTTACTTGCACCAGCAGTCACATCCACACTGGGTGCTATTTTACTTCAGTTCAGTCTCTTCATTATTTCTTGAGATATTTCTCCAGTAGTATATTGGGCATCTACTGGCTTGGCAGTTCATCTGTCAGTGTTTTTGTTTGTTTGTTTGTTTGTTTGTTTTTTGCCTTTTCATACTGTTCATGGGGTTCCCAAGGCAAGAATACTGAAGCAGATTTTCATTCCTTTCTCCAGCGGAGCATGTTTTGTCAGAATTCTCCACCATGACACACCTATTTTGGTTGGCCCTACACGACGACATGGTTCATAGTTTCACTGAGTTAGACAAAGCTGCAATCCACATGATCAGACTGGTTAGTTTTCTCTGACTGAGGTTTTCATTCTGTCTGCCTTCTGATGGATAAGGACGAAAGGTTTGTAGAAGATCCACCATGACACATCTATTTTGGTTGGCCCTACACGACGACATGGTTCATAGTTTCACTGAGTTAGACAAAGCTGCAATCCACATGATCAGACTGGTTAGTTTTCTCTGACTGAGGTTTTCATCTGTCTGCCTTCTGATGGATAAGGACGAAAGGTTTGTAGAAGCTTCCTGATGTTAGGAACTAGCTGTGGTGAATCTGGGTTTTACAACACACCAACATGTAATCTAGGAAATACAACATACCACTTGTTTTTGCAGTATGAGCTAAAAATAGTTGTTAGTTTTTCAATTATTAGAAGGTAACCAAAACAAATAATTTAGCAATTGAAAATTATGTGGAATTCAAATTTAAATATTTGTGGATACAATCCTCATTACTGCACGACATCTAGCTGGGGAAAAAGTGGAAACAGTGACAGACTTTATATTTGGGGGCTCCAAAATCACTGCAGGTGATAACTGAAGCAATGAAATTAATAGAAGCTTGCTCCTTGGGAGTAAAGCAATGGCAAATCTAGACACTGTATTGAAAAGCAGAGATATCACTTTACTAACCAAAGTTCATATATTCAAAGCTATGGTTTTTCCAGTAGCCATTTGTGGCACTGAGGAAGATTCTTGAGAGTCTCATGGACAGGAAGTGGTCAAGCCAGTGACTTCTGAAGGATATCAGCCCTGAATATTCATTGGAAGGACTGATACTGAAGCTGAAGCTCCAAAATTTTGACCACTTGATAGGAAGACCCAACTTATTGGAAAAGATTTTGACTCTGGGAAAGATTGAGGGCAGGAGGAGAAAGGGCAACAGAGGATGAAATGGTTGAATGGCATTGTTGATTTAATGGACATGAGTTTGAGCAAACTCTGGGAGATAGTGAAGGTCAAGGAAGCCTGGTGTGTTGCAGTCCATGGGGTTACAGAGAGTTGGCATGACTCAGTTACTGAAGAACAAAAAATGCCATCATTTTGGAACACAAACTTATCCATTTATAGATTGTCTATAGCTGCTTTCACCCTGAGATGGCACACTTGAGGAACTGTAAGGCTTTGTTGCCAAAATTATTCACTATCTGGCCCTTTATAGAAAGAGTTTCTTGAACACTGATTACTATTTTACCTGAAAATACTTTAAATTCATAATTTTTTAAAAAAATTTAATTTACAAAATAGTTCAATTTCCATAAATTTCAACCTCTTGCTTAGCTAGAAATTATAGATTTGGGGTGGGAATCAAATTAGCATCTTTTGTGCTAACTACAAATTGGCACTTACCAAGAGCATTGACAATGACTGAACAAAAAAGGCATTTGCCATCTGCCTCTATGGAGATTGAACCCTGTGTTGCTATAGCTATTGACCTTCAACAACCCCTGAGGGAGTTCAGGGTGTAGTGAGACACTCTGTGCTCCAGGAAATCTGGTAGGACATGTCTATAGATAGTTGGATGTTTTTAGGAACAGATTTTAGGATCTCAGTCCTTGCATCTCCTCATATCTAGAGAAGCACTAAATCCCTTCATGGTGACATCAGACCCTCATGACTAATATAAAGCCTTTTGTAAATTGAGTGCTTCATGACATTGAACTCGCTTTTCACCAAAACTTTGTATATTGACTTTCCCCTCACTATGGCTTTGCAGAAGTCTCTCAGAGCTATCTGAGATGCTGCCTGAAAGGCGGCAGTCCTCATTTTGCCCCAAAATCACAACTCTCAAGTTGTATTTCTTTTTTCTAGTCGACAATTGCTTGAAAATAATTTCAGAAGGAAGTCAAAAAAAGTGTTAAAGACTGTGCCATGAAATTTACAATCCCATAAGCAAGAAAAAGCCTAGAATATTCAACTGCAGCATGACCTGACTCCTGACCTCACATTCCACATTATAGATGTAATGTAGATGAAAAAAAAAAAAAAAAAAAGCTCTGAAACTTAAGCATTCCTCTTAAAGTTAACTAAACTTTGAAGTAAAATAGTAGTCTAAAGTCTGCTTCAGCACGTTTGAGGAATTAAGCCCATGCAATAGATAGGGATCTCAATTAAGGTTACTTGGACCATTAGGCAGTTATCTTTTCTAAATCCATGCTGGATTGGAGGAAACAAATGCCAAGGACAGATTTCACCTTTATCTGAAAAGAAACTTTGTTTCCCAGGTGGCTCAGTGGTACAGATTCTGCCTGTCAATGCAGGAGATGAGAGTTTGATTTCTGGTTCTGGAAGATTTCTTAGAGAAGGGAATTGCAACTCAGTCCAGTATTCTTGCCTGGAAAATAATACGGACACAGGAGCCTGGTAGACTACAGTCCATGGGGCCACAAAAGAGCTGAATGTGACTGAGCATGAATGCACACAGGATAAGGAGATCTAGAATTCCAGATAGCATTGTGAAAGATAAGGGCAAGTTACCAATTGAGTCCAGGCTATGGTTTTTCCTGTGGTCATGTATGGATGTGAGAGTTGGACTGTAAAGAAGGCTGAGCGCTGAAGAATTGATGTTTTTGAACTGTGGCGTTGAAGAAGACTCTTGAGAGTCCCTTGGACTGCAAGGAGATCCAACCTATCCATTCTGAAGAAGGTCAACCCTGGGATTTCTTTGGAAGGAATGATGCTAAAGCTGGAACTCCAGTACTCTGGCCACCTCATGCGAAGAGTCGACTCATTGGAAAAGACTCCGATGTTGGAAGGGATTGGGGGCAGGAGGAGAAGGGGACAACAGAGTATGAGATGGCTGGATGGCATCACTGACTCAATGGACGTGAGTCTGAGTGAACTCCGAGAGATGGTAATGAACAGGGAGGCCTGACTTGCTGCGATTCATGGGGTCACAGAGAGTCGGACACGACTGAGCAACTGAACTGAACTGAACTGAATGAATTGAACTGAGAGATGAACTCATTCTTGCCTCGGAATTCTTCACAGTAACAACCAATGCCAGAAAAGCAGAGAACTGCATTCACCAAACAAATTAGGAAATAAACTATGCTATTTATATTTATAATAAAATAAAAGAAATATTTTAGTAAATATTTCTAAATTTGATAAAATATTTATAATATTTATAACCAAATTTCTATATACATATCAAATTGCTATATAACACAATTTCTTTGGAAGGAATGATGCTAAAGCTGGAACTCCAGTACTCTGGCCACCTCATGCGAAGAGTCGACTCATTGGAAAAGACTCCGATGTTGGAAGGGATTGGGGGCAGGAGGAGAAGGGGACAACAGAGTATGAGATGGCTGGATGGCATCACTGACTCAATGGACGTGAGTCTGAGTGAACTCCGAGAGATGGTAATGAACAGGGAGGCCTGACTTGCTGCGATTCATGGGGTCACAGAGAGTCGGACACGACTGAGCAACTGAACTGAACTGAACTGAATGAATTGAACTGAGAGATGAACTCATTCTTGCCTCGGAATTCTTCACAGTAACAACCAATGCCAGAAAAGCAGAGAACTGCATTCACCAAACAAATTAGGAAATAAACTATGCTATTTATATTTATAATAAAATAAAAGAAATATTTTAGTAAATATTTCTAAATTTGATAAAATATTTATAATATTTATAACCAAATTTCTATATACATATCAAATTGCTATATAACACAATAATGAGATACTCTAAGGGAAAAATAGCACAATAACAAATTATATCTAGGATAATATTACCAAAACAAACAAAAATAGGACTAAGTGAAGAAATGCATCAAATGCAAGATAAGCCATAAGAAAAATATCAGAAATTATTGCAGAAAGACAAAGTAATGAGTCAATTTAATTATGGAATGAAGTCTACCCAGTTAGAAAGATTAGAATTTCAGACAGGACAGTAAATATTATGTCTTAGTAATGCACAATGGTGAAAAACAAACACAGAATTTGCAGAAGAAACACTATGGCTAAATTAAATCCCAAGTATGCAATTTTAACAAAAGATAATAAACAATAATACTGCAGGAAATATTCAGGGTTAATAAAACACCTTACCCCAAACCTTTGTGTCTATCTGTGCCCCCCCAAAACCCCTTAGGACTCTATCAGGTACAGTATCACCACCATGTCCCCCTTTCCTTAAGTGAAAGGTTTTCCTTCATAACTTTCCTGGGTTTCAGAAGGCTCACTCAGGAGTTAACAATGAGGACAATGTGAAGAAGCAATAATGAAGAATAGCTATTGAATGGGAAATCGATACCTTATTTAAATAATAGATCAACCATATAGCAGAGTCAAAGAAGCCTTTAGTTTTTCCCTGAAGGGAATAAATAACAATGCTTGATCCACGTTCTTAAGTTGTTTTTACATAAATCAGGTTCTCATCTGATGTAAACTTCTGACCACAAGCACATAGACCCCTGAGAAGCTAGGGCCATAAGATCGATGATGTCATCTTCCAGAATATCACCCTGTTACACTTCCAAGCAATCAGGAGAATGCCAGGAGCTGATCCTAAAGCCCACACCACTAATGCTGCCTTTAGAGACACTTCCCTGAAAGCCATCAAGGAGTTTTTGTCTTTTCAGCTTGAGCTGCCTGTTCGTACTTGGCGCCCTAAAATAAACTGTATATTTTCCTTCACCACGGCATGATGTCAGAGACTGACTTTGCTGCTCATAAAATAAATGGATCTGATTTTGGTTTGGTAAAAGTATTTTTTTTTGTTTTTGATATTTCTCTTATTAACAGTAGATTTATTCTGAATTGTGAAAGTGTATATATTTTAAAAGTTTTTCACAATTTTCTATGCTAAATTTTTCAGTGATATTCAACAGAATAATTATAATCACAGAAGTCTAATTTTTAAACGGTCCTAATACTCTAGAGAAATACAGACAAGACAGTGCAGAAAGCAATTTAAAAATATATTTAAAAAATGGTAATTAGTAAAAAGACATCAGGGAGTGGGAAATGCTCTAAAAAGTATTGTTACTGCAATATTTACAGTTTGTGATATATAGGTAATTTTTGCTTTGCCATTATATTTTGAAGAGTTAAAATGTACTTACACTATTATTTCAAGTTCAAATTTTCTAATTATGGAAAACTTAGAAAATAGAAATAAATAATCACCAAAAAAAAGAACATTCCAAGGCAAGTTTTTACTTAGCCCAAACTCATACTACTCACTGTACAACAGAACAGTAAATGAAGAGATTTGTCAATGAGCAAAGCAATAATGATTTTATTTGGAAAGCCAGCTGGGTAAGAGGATGGTGGTCTAGTGTCTTAAAGAATCATTTTTTCCCAGGTAGAACTCAAGATACTTTTATACTTAAAGGGGAGGTGGATGTAGCTGGTGATGGCAAACATCTTGATGCTAGAATTCTTTGTTCTTGCAGCTGTTCAGGTTGGTCTGGTCACAATGCTCCTATAAACCTCCAAGAACTTGAATGCTATTCCTTGCCCTGCTCATTTTTATCTCTATTTAAATGAAAAAGTCTTATACTTTTAAAGATCAGAGCCTTGAGAATGGAGTATCCTGTGTATTTCAAGCTATACAAAACATTTTGTTACAAAAGGTGCTAAGCCAGTATGACTAAGCACAGACAAAAGAGTATAAGCATTAGAGCTAAAGAATAGATCCAATACCAAGTCACATCTAGTTCTCCAACTTCATTAATCATAGCTATGTAACAGCCAAGGGGATTGCATAACTCAATGAGTTATGAGGCATGCTGTGCAGGGCCACCAAAGGTCACAGTGAAGAGTTCTAACAAAACATGGTCAGTTGGAAAAAGGAATGTCAACCCACTTCAGTATTCTTGCCTGGAGAATCCCATGGACAAAATGAAAAGGTAGAAAATGTATGATATCAGACACCAGAAGATGAGCTACTCAGGTTGAAATGTATACAATATGATACTGGGGGAAAATATGGGGCAATTACTAATAGATCCAGAAGAATGAAGCAGCTGACCCAAAGCAGAAATGTCAGTTTGTTGTAGCTATGCCTGCTGGTGAAAGAAAAGTCCAGTGCTGGAAAGAATAACATTCCAGAGGATTTTGGAAGCTTAGATCCATGAATCAAGGTAAACTGGATGTGATCAAGAAGGAGATGGCAAGATTGAACATGGACATGTTAGGGAGCAGTGAACTAAAATGGACAGAAATGGGCAAATTTAATTTAGATCACCATTATATCTACTATTAAAGGGATTCTTCCTTAAAAGAAATGGAGTAGCCCTCATAGTCAACAAAAGAGTTCTAAATGCAGAACTTATATGTAACCTTAAAAATAACAGAATTATCTCAGTTTATTCCCAAAGCAAACCATTCAACATCATAGTAATCCAAGCCTATGCCTCAATCACTGATGCAGAGAGAGCTGGAGTCAACTATTGATGCTGATGGGTCTGAAGTTTAACAATTCTATAAAGACCTACAATAGAATTCTCTCTCTCTCTCTCTCTCTCTCTCTCTCTCTCTCTCTCTCTCTTTCTCTCTCTCTCTCATCATAGGGGATTGGAATGCAAAAGTGTGAAATACCCAGAATAATAGATAAATTTAGCCTTGGAGTACATATTGAAGCAGGACAAAGGCTAACAGTTTTGTCAAGAAAACATGCCGATCAGAGCATTCACCCCTTTTCAACAATCCAAGAGAAGACCCTAAACATGGACATCACCAGATGGTCAGTTCTGAAATAGATTGATTATGTTCTTTGCAGCCAAAGATGGAGAAGCTCTATACAGTCAATTAAAAAAGAAAAAGAAAAAAAAAGTAAAAGAAACCTAAAGAAGACTGTAGTTCAGATCTTTAGCTCCTTATTGCAAAATTCAAACATATGAAAGAAGGTAGGGAAAAATTACTAGGCCTTTTAGGTATGACCTAAATAAAATCTCTTATAATCCTACAGTGGAGGTGATGACTAGATTCAAGGGATTAGATCTGGTAGAGTATCTGAGAAACTATGGACAGAGGTTCAAATCATTGTACAGGAGGCAGTAACCAAAACTATCCCAAAGAAAAAGTAATGCAAGAAGGCAATGTGATTGAGGAGGCTTTACAAATAGCTAAAAGAAATAGAGAAGTAAAAAGCAAGGGAGAAAGGGAAAGATATCCAGAGTTCCAGAGAAGAGCAAGACAGAAAAGAAGAACTTCCTAAAAAAAAATGCAAATAGAGGAAAACAATAGAATGGGAAAGACTACAGATCTCTTCCGGAGATAATCTTGATGGTGTGGTCAGATAATCATGATGATGTAATCACTCATCTAGTCAGACATCCTGGGTTATAAAGTCAAGTGGGCTTCAAGGGAGCAATTCTATGAACAAAACTGGTGGAGGTGACAGAATTCCAGCTGATCTATTTAACATTCAGAAATATGATGCTATTAAAGTGTTAATACATCAGCAAATTCATCAGTGGCCACAGGACTGGAAAATGTTAGTTTTCATTACAATCCCCCAAAGGGGCAATACCAATGTCTAAACTACCATAGAATTGTGCTCATTTCACATGCTAGCAAAGTTATTCTCAAAATCCTTCCTTCAAGTTAGGCATTAGCAATACATGAACTGAGAACTTCCAGATGAACATGCTGAATTTAAATGAGTCAGAGGAACCAGAGATTATATGGACAATATTTGTTTGATCATGGAGAAAGCAAGTGAGTTCCAGGAAAAAAAAACAAAAACCAAAACATCTACTTATGTATGCTTCACTGAATAGGTGAAATCCATTGACTACATGGATCACAACAGACTGTAAAAAATTCTTGAAGAGATTAGAGCACCAGATCATCCTTGTATCTTGAGAAACAAGTGTGTGGTCAACGTTGTAACTGAAGCAAGAGTTAGAACACATGGACAACAGATTGATTCAAAACTGGGAGAAGAGTATGATAAGGTTGTACATTTTCAGTTGAGTTTAGTCATTCAGTCACATCCAACTGTTTGAAACCCCATAGACTGTGGCACACCAGGCCTCTTTGTCCATCACCGACTCCTGGAATTTACTCAAACTTATGTACATTGAGTCGTTGATGCCATCCAACCATCTCATCCTCTGTTATTCCCTGCTCCTCCCACCCTCAATCTTTCCCAGCATCAGGGTCTTTTTAAATGAGTTAGTTCTTGGTATCAGGTGGCCACAATATTGGAGCTTCAACATAAGTACTTCCAAAGAATATTCTGATTGATTTCTTTTATGATGGACTGGTTGTATCTCCTTGCAGTCCAAGGGACTGTTAAGAGTCTCCTCCAACACCACAGTTTAGAAACATCAGTTCTTCCATTCTCAGCTTTCTTTATAGTCCAACTCTACATCTATACATGACTACTAGGAAAACCACAGCTTTGACTAGACAGACCTTTGTTAGCCAAGTAATGTCTCTGCTTTTTTAATGTGCTGTCTAAGTTGGTCATAACTTTTCTTCCAAAAAGTGTCTTTTAATTTCATTGTTGCAGTCACCATTTGCAATAAACTTGGAGCCCCCCCTTCCAAATAAAGTCCATCACTATTTCCATTGTTTTCCCATCTACTTGCCATGAAATGATGGGACCAGATGCCATGATCTTAGTTTTATGAATGTTAAGTTTTAAGCAAACTTCTTAACTATTTTCTTTCACTTTCATCAAGAGACTATTTAGTTATTCGCTTTCTGCCATAAGGGTGGTGTGAACTACATATCTGAAGTGGCTGACATTTCTTGCAAAAAACTTGATTCCAGCTTGTGCTTCATACAGCCCAGCATTTCTCATGATGTATTCTGAATAAAAGTTAAATAAGCAGGGTGACAATATACAGCCATGACATATTCCTTTCCCAACTTGGAACCAGTCTGTTGTCCATGTCCAGTTCTAACTGTTGCTTCCTGACCTGCATACAGACTTCTCAGGAGAAAGATGGTATAGTATTCCCATATCTTGAAGAATTCCTCACAGTTATTGTGATCCACACAGTCAAAGGCTTTGGCATAGTTAATAAAACAGAAATAGATGTTTTTCTGGAACTCTCTTGATTTTTCGATAATCCAATGAATGTTGGCAATTTTATCTCTGGTTCTTCTGCTTTTTCTAAATCCAGCTGGAACATCTGTAAGTTCACAGTTTGTGTGCTGTTGGAGCCTAGCTTGGAAAAATTTGAGCATTACCATGCTAGTATGTGAGATGGATGCAATTGTGTGTTAGTTTGAGTAGTCTATGCCATTGCTTTTCTTTGTGATTGGCATAAAAACTGACCTTTTCCAGTCCTGTGGCCACTGCTGAGTTTTCCAAATTTGCTGTCATATTGAGTGCAGCACTTTCACAGCAACATCTTTCAGGATTTGAAAGAGCTCAACTGGAATTCCATCCTCTAGCTTTGTTTGTAGTGATGCTTCCTTTAAAGCCCCTTTATTTTGCATTCCATGATGTCTGACTCTAGATGAGTGATCACACCATCATGATTATCTGGGTCATGAAGATCTTTTCTATATAGTTATTTTGTGTAGAGAAGGCAATAGCACCCCACTCCAGTACTCTTGCCTGGAAAATCCCATGGATGGCAGAGCCTGGTAGGCTGCAGTTCATGGGGTCGCTAACAGTCAGACACAATTGAGTGACTTCACTTTCACTTTTCACTTTCATGACTGGAGAAGGAGATGGCAACCCCCTCCAGTGTTCTTGCCTCAAGAATCTCAGGGACAGCGGAGCTTGGTGGGCTGCCATCTATAGGATCACACAGAGTCAGACATGACTGAAGTGAGTTAGCAGTAGCAATAGCACCACCACTTCTGAATATCTTCTGCTTCTGTTAGGTCCATATCATTTTGGTCCTTTATTATGCCCATCTTTGCATTAAATGTTCCCTTGGTATCTCTAATTTTCTTGAAGAGATCTCTAGTCTTTTCCATTTTATTGTTTTCCTCTCTTTCCTTGCATCGATCACTGAGGAAGGCTCTCTTATCTCTCCTTGCTATTCTTTGGGACTCTATTCAAATGGGTAATACCTTTCCTTTTTTCTTTTGCCTTTTGCTTCTTTTCTTTTCATAACTATTTGTAAGGCCTCCTCAGACACCCATTTTACCTCGTTGCACTCCTTTTTCTTTGGAACTGTCTTGATCCCTGCCTCCTGTACAATGTCATGAACCTCCATCCATAGTTCTTCAGGCACTCTGTCTATCAGATCTAATCCCTTGAATTTATTTGTCACTTCCACTGTCTAATCATAAGGGATTTGATTTAGGTCATACCTGAATGGTCTAGTGGTTTTTCCTACTTTCTTCAATCTAAGTCTGAATTTGGCAATAACGAGTTCATGATCTGAGCCACAGTCAGCTCTTGGTCTTGTTTTAGTTGACTATATAGAGTGTCTCCAACTTCAGCTGTAAATAATATAATCAATCTGATTTCAGTATTGACCATCTAGTAATGTCCGTATTTAGAGTCTTCTCTTGTGTTGTTGGAAGCAGGTGGTTGCTATGTCCAGTGCATTCTCTTAGCAAAACTTTATTAGCCTTTGCCTTGCTTCATTCTGTATTCCAAGGCCAAATTTTCCTGTTATTCTAAGTATTTCTTGACTTCCCATTTTTTCATTCCATTCCCCTATAATGAAAAATACATTATTTTTTTGGCTGGTAGTTCAAGAAGGTATTGTAGTTTTCATAACCATTAAACTTCAGCTTCTTCAACATTGCTGTTTGGGGCATAGACTTGGATACTGTGACACTGAATGATTTGCCTTGGAAATGAACAGAGATCATCCTGTCATTTTTGAGACTGCATCCAAGTACTGTACTTCACACTCCTTTGTTGGCTATGATGGCTATTTCATTTATTCTAAGGAATTCTTGTCCATAGTAGTAGATATAATGGTTATCTGAGTGAAATTCACCTATTCCATTCCATATTAGGTCTCTGATTCCTAAAATTTCGATGTTCACTCTTGCCATCTCCTGTTTGACCACTTCCAGTTTGCCTTGATTCAAGGACCTAACATTACAGGTTCCTTAGAAATATTACCCTTTACAGCATCATACCTACTTCCATCACCAATCACATCCACAAGTGAGCGTTATTTTGCTTTGGTTCTGTCTCTTCATTCTTTCTGGAGTCATTTCTCCTCTGATCTCCACTGTATACAGCTTCAGCCCAATAACATATTGGGCACCTACTGATCTGGGTAACTCATTTTTCATTGTTCTATTTTTCTCCCATTTTCATACAGTTTGTGGAGTTTCTTAAAGCAAGCACACTGAAGTGGTTTGCCACTCCCTTCTCCAGTGGACAACATTTTGTTGGAACTCTCCACCATGACCCATTCATCTTGGATGGCCCTACATGGCATGGTCATAGTTTCATTGATTTAGACAAAGCTGTTGTCCAGGCAATCAGATTGGTTAGTTTTCTGTGATTGTGGTTTTCAGTGTGTCTGGGCTCTGATGGAGAAGGATAAGAGATTTATGGGAGTTTCTTGATGGGAGAGCCTGACTGAGAGGGAAATTTCTGGTGCTGGACCAGTGGCTGTGTGGCCCTAGAACAGCTGTTAGGACAGACCCCATGTATAAGGGCAGAGAAATGCCAGCTAGACTGTAGCTACTGTAGTGGCTGTGTGGCACTGGAGCAACATTGAGGAAATACCTCACATCCAGGGGCCAAGGAGAAGCCCTAGAAAGACAGTAGGAGGGGTAAAATGGTGTGTAGAACCAAATCTCATACCTACCAGAGACCTTCAGAGGGCTCAAACAAACCTTGTGCACACCAGGATCCAGAGATTCCACAGAGACTGATACAGAACTGCATTTGGTGTTTCCTATAGAGGTGAGGGTCAGCAGTGGACTGCTGCAGGGGCAGGACCTCTGGCTGCATCAGGTCTGGGTATGGCATTAACCCTCTTGGAAGAGGTCACTATTAACCCCACCAAGGAACTGTCATCTCTTACACAGGACTAGGGAAACAGACTCTGGAGAGCACAAAGAGAACCTTGTGTGTACTAGGACCCAGGAAAAATGAGCAGTGATCCCACAAGAGACTAGTCCAGGAGTCTCTAGTAGAGGCTTGGGTAACTGGTGGCCAGCTGCAAGGTTGGGGGCACTGAGTATAGAAGTGCATGCATGGTACCTTTTAAAGAAGGTCACCATTATCTTCATTACCTCTACCATAATTTGAGTGAGTGAAGTGGCTCAGTCGTGTCTGACTCTTTGCGACCCCATGAACTGTAGCCCACCAGGCTCCTCCATCCATAGGATTTTCCCAGCAAGAATACTGGAGTGGGTTGCCATTCCCTTCTCCAGGAGATCTTCCTGACCCAGGGATCAAACCCAGTCTCCTGCATTGTAGGCAGACGCTTTACCGTCTTAGCCACCAGGGAAATCCTACCATAGTTTCAGTTCAGTTCAATTCAGTTCAGTTCCGTCGTTCAGTCGTGTATGACTTTTTGCGAATCCAAGAATTGCAGTACGCCAGGCCTCCCTGTCCATCACCATCTCCTGGAGTTTA
>SJYC01011792.1:0-13719 GCA_006408675.1 Madoqua kirkii | reverse complement strand
TGCCCACTTTATTCCTGAATTAGTATTTATTGAATTTCTATATGTGCATAACATTTTGCTTTAAAAGTAACCAGATAACCAGTCCTTTCTACTGTAAAAATGCTATGCATATTATTGTTCATTTTGGTTTCATTGACTAGAAACTTCAGTAGCTCAAATGTTACTTTTTAAATGAATAAAATTTTCAAATAAACATAATAAAGTACTTTCATAATTTGATAATAAAGAGAAGCATATTTACAATATTTAAGCTGAAAATGGAAATTTTTTTGAACAACAAATATGAGTACCATAAACAAGGAAAAAAATTATGCTGCAACCGTTTACACCCTTAATGAAATTTTAGTGAAGAATGATTTACAAAAAATGTCTTCCTGGCATTTATAACTTAGAAGCAGTTATAAAGTTGAAGCATATAGACTTGCATTTAAAGTTCAAAAACAATTGAGTATGGCAATCTCATGTGGTTTACTACTTTTAGTATGAATTTTGCTGAGTCAACACACACCAAGTGAGAAAGGCAAATAGCACAAAGATGTCAGAAACACTGTAAAATACTATCTGAACTACTAGTGATGAGTACTTATTCAATCAAATAAGCTGTTACTCTCATAATCTTGAACAGTCAGATCCCTAAAGATGTCAAATGCATATGCTCTATTTCTATAATATATATTCTGACTCCATATTAAAATGATTTTATTCAATTACAATAAGGTATGTTATTATTGACCTTGTAAAATTAAACCCATTGGTAAGTTAAAAATAAGTATTCAGATAGTTTGTAAGACATTAGATAACTTATTATTGCCCTGAATATTTATTTTAGAATTTACTGAGCTTTTTCCCTTGAACCTCTTTTGAAGTGTACTTAGAATGCCACTCTTATACTCACAGCTACTATTTTTGTTGCATGTTTATCTTCTTAAGAATAGAATATAGAAGATGGCCTACATTTATAAGATACTCAATAAAAGATAAATCATTTAATTCAAGTCTGTAATCATCACATTTAGAATATTTAATCCAAAATTAATAAGCAAGCCATTTCACAGGAAGATATAAGGAATATATTTAAATAGTTTTTCATTTTCCACTTTTGTACACACTGTCTCTTTAGTTCTGAGGCTTCAAGAAGAGGTTTCTGACATGGAGTTGAGACAGAGACCAATTCATTAATCAAATGTAGTCTGTAAAATTGTGGGAAATCATGAATTGTAATAAGATCATTGGCAATGATTTCAGATAAATCACCAATGGACTGCAAAGGTAAATACTTACAATCTTATGAGAATAAAAAATATAGAGGTATATAAACAGCAGAAAACTGGCAATGCTGTAGGCAATAATAATTAAGGATTCCCCTAGTGGCTCAGATGGTAAAGAATCCACCTGCAAGACAGGAGATCTGGGTGTGATCCCTGCATCACAAAGATCTAAAGAAAAGAAGGGCTAACGACTCTAGCAACGTGTTTTAATTGTTAAGTATTTAAGTACATAGAAAATTGATTACTTGTTATCATGAGACAAAATAAGGGGACTTTAGTTTCCTTAGATTGTATGCACAGAGGAAATAAGATAAATTTTCTCTGAAGGATTTTATGCCATATGATGAAAATCAGCACATGAATTAATGTAAACGTTTTGAGTCTGTTGATGTAATGGGAAGTCTTCAGAGAAATACTCAGTGAAAGACATTATTTGTTTTACAGATGACAAGGAAGTTGACAATTTTAATGCATTTTCAAGCAATTCCAAGGACAGATGTGCTTTCCAAATGCTCATTCTTTTTAAAAGTCATATTAGTAGTAGAACAGGTTCAAAGGGATAGGGAAAACTGCCAATTTGGGGCAGAGTGTCGAATGGGAATCTGCCAAATTCAAAACATACAGCTCTAAAAGGAGATTCTGATTTTTTTTTGGTAAAATAACTTTTATTTTATTTTATTTTATTTTATTTTTAATGCTTTATTCCATTTCACAGCACTGTATTGGTTCTGCCATACATTGACATGAATCAGCCACAGGTGTACACGATCTCCCCATGCTAAAGCCCCCTCCCACCTATTTTGAATATACTATCTAGGTTGGTCATAACTTTTCTTCCAAGGACTAAGCCTCTTTTAATTTCATGGCTGCAGTCATCATCTGCAGTGATTTTGTAGTCCAAAAAAAATAAAGTCTGACACTATTTCCACGGTTTCCCCATCCATCTATTTCCCATGAAGTGATGGGACCAGATGTCATGATCTTTGTTTTCTGAATATTGAGCTTTAAGCCAACTTTTTCGCTTTCCTCTTTCACTTTTATCAAGAGGTTTTTTAGTTCTTCTTCACTTTCTGCCATAAGGGTGGTGTCATCTATATATCTGAGATTATTGATATTTCTCCCGGCAATCTTGATTCCAGCTTGTGTTTCTTCCAGTCCAGCGTTTCTCATGATGTACTCTGCATATAAGTTAAATAAGCAGGGTGACAATATACAGCATTGACATACTCCTTTTCCTATGTGGAACCAGTCTGTTGTTCTATGTCCAGTTCTAACTGTTGCTTCCTGACCTGCATACAAATTTCTCAAGAGGCAGGTTAGGTTGTCTGATATTCCCATCTCTTGAAGAATTTTCCACAGTTAATTGTGATCCACACAGTCAAAGGCCTTGGCATAATCAATAAAGCAGAAATAGATGTTTTTCTGAAACTTTCTTCTTTTTTCCATGATCCAGTGGATGTTGGCAATTTGATCTCTGGTTCGTCTGCCTTTTCTAAAACCAGCTAGAACCATTGGAAGTTCAGGGTTCATGTATTGCTGAAGCCTGACTTGGAGAATTTTAAGCATTACTTTACTAGCCTGTGAGATGAGTGCAATTGTGTGGTAGTTTGAGCATTCTTTGGCATTGTCTTTCTTTGGAATTGGAATGAAAACGGATCTTTTCTAGTTCTGTGGCCACTACTGAGTTTTCCAAATTTGCTGGCATATTGAGTGCAACACTTCCACAGCATCATATTTCAGGATTTGAGACAGCTCAACTGGAATTCCATCACTTCCACTAGCTTTATTCCTAGTGATGCTTTCTAAGGCCTATTTGGTTTCAAATTCCAAGATGTCTAGCTCTAGATTAGTAATCACATCATCATGATTATCTGGGTCGTGAAGATCTTTTTTGTACAATTCTTCCATGTATTCTTGCCACCTCTTCTTAATATCTTCTGCTTCTGTTAGGTCCAGACCATTTCTGTCCTTTATCGAGCCAATCTTTGCATGAAATGTTCCCTTGGTATCTCCAATTTTCTTGAAAAGATCTCTAGTCTTTCCCATTCTGTTCTTTTCTTCTATTTCTTTGTATTGATCGCTGAAGAAGGCTTTCTTATCTCTTCTTGCTACTCTTTGGAACTCTGTATTCAGATGCTTATATCCCCATGGAAAAGAAATAGACCATTCAGGTATGACCTAAATCAAATACCTTATGATTATACAGTGGAAATGAGAAATAGTTTTAAGGGCCTAGATCTGATAGATAGAATGCCTGATGATAAATGGAATGAGGTTTGTGACATTGTACAGGAAACTGGGGTCAAGGCCATCCCCATGGAAAAGAAATGCAAAAAAGCAAAATGGCTGTCTGGGGAGGCCTTACAAATAGCTGTGAAAAGAAGAGAGGCAAAAAGCAAGGGAGAAAAGGAAAGATATAAGCATCTGAATGCAGAGTTCCAGAGAATAGCAAGAAGAGACAAGAAAGCATTCTTCAATGATCAATGCAAAGAAATAGAGGAAAAGAACAGAATGGGAAAGACTAGAGATCTCTTTGAGAAAATTAGAGATACCAAGGGAAGATTTCATGCAAAGATGGGCTCAATAAAGGACAGAAATGGTATGGACCTAAAAGAAGCAGAAGATATTAAGAAGAGGTGGCAAGAATACACGGAAGAACTGTACAAAAAAGATCTTCATGACCCAGATAATTATGATGATGTGATCACTAATCTAGAGCCAGACATCCTGGGATGTGAAGTCAAGTGGGCCTTAGAAAGCATCACTATGAACAAAGCTAATGGAGCTGATGGAATTCCAGTTGAGTTGTTTCAAATCCTGAAAGATGATGCTGTGAACATGCTGCACTCAATATGCCAGCAGATTTGGAAATCTCAGCAGTGGCCATAGAATTGGTAAAGGTCAGTTTTCCTTCCAATCCCAAAGAAAGGCAATACCAAGGAATGCTCAAACCACTGCACAATTGCGCTCATCTCACATGCTAGTAAAGTAATGCTCAAAATTCTCCAAGCCAAGCTTCAGCAATCCGTGAACTGTGAACTCCCTGATGTTCAAGCTGGTTTTAGAAAAGGCAGAAGAACCAAAGATCAAATTGCCAACATCCGCTGGATCATGGAAAAAGCAAGAGGGTTCCAGAAAAACATCTATTTCTGTTTTATTGACTATGCGAAAGCCTTTGAGTGTGTGGGACACTGTAAAAGGAATGCTAAAGAAAGATTCATAGCAATACTGGCTTACCTCAAGAAACAAGAAAAAAGTCAAATAAATAACCGAACTCTACATCTAAAGCAACTGCAAAAGGAAGAAATGAAGAACCCCAGAATTAGTAGAAGGAAAGAAATCTTAAAAATTAGGGCAGAAATAAAGGCAAAAGAAACAAAAAAGACCATAGCAGTAATCAACAAGCTAAAAGCTGATTCTTTAAGAAGTTAAATAAAATTGGTAATCATTAGACAGACTCATCAAGAAACAAAAGGAGAAAAATCAAATGAACAAAATTACCATCCATCTATGGGCTCCTTATCTTTGGCAAAGAAGGCAAGGATATACAATGCAGAAAAGACAATCTCTTTAACAAATGGTGATGGGAAAACTGGTCAACCACTTGTAAAAGAATTAAATTATATCACTTTCTAACACCATACACAAAAATAAACTCAAAATGTATTAAAGATCTAAATGTAAGACCAGAAACTATAAAACTCCTAGAGGAGAACATAGGCAAAACACTCTCCAACATAAATCACATCAGGATCCTCTATGACCCTTCTCCCAGAGTAATGGAAGTAAAAGCAAAAAATAAACAAATGGAACCTAATTAAACTCAAAAGCTTTTGCACAGCATTGGGAACTATAAGCAAGGTGCAAAGACTGCCTTCAGAATGGGAGAAAATAATAGCAAACAAAGCAACTGACAAAGAATTAATCCCCAAAATATACAAACACCTCCTCCAGCTCAATTCCAGAAAAATAAACGACCCAGTCAAAAAATGGGCCAAAGAACTAAGCAGATAACAAATGGAACCTAATTAAACTCAAAAGCTTTTGCACAGCATTGGGAACTATAAGCAAGGTGCAAAGACTGCCTTCAGAATGGGAGAAAATAATAGCAAACAAAGCAACTGACAAAGAATTAATCCCCAAAATATACAAACACCTCCTCCAGCTCAATTCCAGAAAAATAAACGACCCAGTCAAAAAATGGGCCAAAGAACTAAGCAGATATTTCTCCAAAGAAGATATACAGATGGCTAACAAACACATAAAAAGATGCTCAATATCACTCATTATCAGAAAAATGCAAATCAAAACCACAATTAGGTATGATTTCACACCAGTCAGAATCAGTTCAGTTCAGTCAGTTCAGTCACTCAGTCCAGTCTGACTCTTTGAGACCCCATATATCACAGCACACCAGGCCTCCCTGTCCATCGTCAACTCCCGAAGCTCACTCAAACTCATGTCCCTCGAGTCAGTGATGCCATCCAGCCATCTCATCTTATGTCGACCTGTTCTCCTCCTGCCCCCAATCCCTTCAGCATCAGAGTCTGTTCCAGTGAGTCAACTCTTTGCATGAGGTGGCCAAAGTATTGGAGTTTCAGTTTCAGCATCAGTCTTTCCAATGAAAACCCAGTCCTGATCTCCTTTAGGATGGACTGGCTCTTCTTGCAGTCCACGGCACTCTCAAGAGTCTTTTCCAACACCACAGTTCAAAAGCATCTATTCTTTGGTGCTTAGCTTTCTTCACAGTCCAACTCTCACATCCATACATGACCACTGGAAAAACCATAGCTTTGACCAGAAGGACCTTTGGTGGTAAAATAATGTCTCTGCTTTTGAATATGCTATCTAGGTTGGTCATAACTTTCCTTCCAGGGAGTAAGCGTCTTTTAATTTTATGGCTGCAATCACCATCTGCAGTGATTTTGTAGCCCCCCAAAATAAAATCTGACACTGCTTTCCCATCTATTTCCCATGAAGTGATGAGACTGGATGCCATGATTTTTGTTTTCTGAATGTTGAACTTTAGCCCAACTTTTTCACTCTCCACTTTCACTTTCATCAAGAGGCTTTTTAGTTCTTCTTCACTTTCTGCCATAAGGGTGGTGTCATCTGCATGTCTGAGAGTATTGATATTTCTCCCGGCAATCTTGATTCCAGCTTGTGTTTCTTCCAGTCCAGCGTTTCTCATGCTGAGAGTCAGAGTAAAGGTAAATTCCTCATCTGCAAACATATCAGAAGCCTCTATAACAGCTGTGAGTTCAGTTCTTTGAGCTGAAGTTTCTTGCATTTCTAAAACCATATGATGACTTCTTGTAACTATAGAAGCTCTGCCGTTTGCTGACCCATCAGTGAAAGCTATCTGAGCATCTGGAATAGGGAACTGTTTGCATCTAATAGGGAAAATAACTGGGTGTCTAGATATAAAATTTAACAAAACATGCGAGGGTAAATGATGCAAAATTTGACCACAGTATCTTCTTATAGCAATCTGCAAATCTTCATCAAACATTAGAAGAGTATCAAGCTGTTCCTACTTATATGGAATTGCAGTTTCTAATGGCTCTTTACCAAACAGTTCAATGCTCCACTTTCTTCCTTTTAATATCAATGTAGCTATCAAGCCTGGATAAGATTAGCTTGAGCGGGAAGATAGACCCATTCTTGGGGGCCACTTTGCCATAAAACTCCCATAGGTGCAGTGGGGGTGGCTAGGTAAAGGAATTGCCAGTTTGCTGCTGAATCAATTCTTTTTTTATAGCTATCAGATAAAGCTTTTTCTACTTTCCCTAGGGCCTCCAGAGCCTCAGCAGCCAATTATCTTTTTGAAGTTGGATCAGGATCCCCACCCAAAATGTAAAAAGAGGCTTTAATTTGGCAGTGGTTAATTTTATTTTTTTATTTTTTTTTAATCTTTATTTTTTTGTTTAATGCTTATTCCATTTCACAGCACTGCATTGGTTCTGCCATACATTGACACGAATCAGCCACAGGTGTGGACAATCTCCCCATGTTAAAGCCCCCTCCCACCTTCCTTCCCTGCCCATCCCCCCGGTTCATCCCATACACCGGCCCCAAGCATCCTGTATCCTGTATTGAACATAGACTGGTGCTTCATCTCCCATATGATTGTATACATGTTTCGTTGCCATTCTCCCAGATCTTCCCACCCTCTCCCTCTCCCTCTGAAGCCAACAGTCCGTTCTATACCTCTGTGTCTCTTATATTGTCTCACTTTTGGGGTCATCATTACTGTCTTCTAAATTCCATATATATGTGTCAGTATACTGTATTGGTGTTTTTCTTTCTGGGTTACTTCACTTTGTATAATCGGCTCCAGTTTCATCCATCTCATTAAAACTGTGTCCATGTCCTGGCGATTATAAACACACCAAGGTAAAATATCTTTTATTAAAACTATGTTATTGAGGTAAAAATAAAATTTTATGACAAAAATTAAGCATTTAGATTTAGAATCAGAAATACTTTAATATACTTGATTCATTTTGTCTTTAATAATATACAGCATTTGAATTTAAAATATACATTTTCAAAGCATTGTACAAGTTTTTCTTATTGAATTTTATGCAAAAATCCATCAAATATACTGGATATTTTAAAATTTTCCTATTTTTCCATTCTCCTTCTGTTCTTTGAAAAACTGCCCAGCCTTATTATAAACATTCTTGGTAGGACTCTTTCAAGTCAACTTTTCCTCCAATGGCCCAAGGATGGGAAATGGTAATAAAACCAAAATAAGTCCTCCTAGGGACTAAAATGCCTCTTGATGAAAGTGAAAGAGGAGAGTGAAATAGTTGGCTTAAAATCCAACATTCAGAAAATGAAGATCATGGCATCTGGTCCCATCACTTCATGGGACATAGATGGGGAAACAGTGTCAGACTTTATTTTTTGGGGCTCTAAAATCACTGCAGATGGTGATTGCAGCCATGAAATTAAAAGACACTTACTTCTTGAAAGGAAAGTTATGACCAACCTAGATAGCATATTCAAAAGCAGAGACATTACTTTGCCAACAAAAGTCCTTCTAGTCAAGGCTATGGTTTTTCCACTGGTCATGTATGAATGTGAGAGTTGGACTGTGAATAAAGCTGAGTGCCAAAAAATTGATGCTTTTAAACTGTGGTGTTGGAGAAGACTCTTGAGAGTCCCTTGGACTGCAAGGAGGTCCAACCAGTCCATCCTAAAGGAGATCAGTCCTGTGTGTTTATTGGAAGGACTGATGCTGAAGCTAAAACTCCAATACTTTGGCCACTTCATGAGAAGAGTTGACTCACTGGACAAAACTCTGATGCTGGGAGGGATTGGGGGACAGGGGAGAAGGGGATGACAGATGATGAGGTAGCTGGATGGCATCACCGACTCGATGGATATGAGTTTGGGTGATCTTTGGGAGTTGGTGATGGGCAGAGAGGCCTGGCATGCTGCAATTCATGGGGTTGCAAGCATTCGGACACGACTGAGCGGCTGAACTTAACTGAAGTTCTGAATAATAGAAGTGATACAGTACTGAAAACAGAGTTGCTTCTTCTAAGAAGGTATCCCATAGTCTTCCACCACTGTGGGTCTCTTGATTTCCATCTTGCCTGGCTCTCATCCTTCTAGAGGTCTGATTGTGCCTTTCGTCTACAAGAAATATTGCAAATTCATTCAGCAAATAATTTATTTAGCTTAATCCTTTGTTTTATACTACTGGCAATGAAGTAATCTAACATGAACTGTTTACAGGAATTACTTCTCTTAGAACTACATTGTCAAATATAGAATAATTAAAATGAAATACATTTTTGCATTTTCATATAAAAGCTTTTACGTATTTCCTATTCTAAAAGCTCTGTTATTGTACATAAAGAACATTAAAATATGTGTTAATTTTCCCACACATATTATCTTTACAATGTTGGCATATTTTTCTTTAGCATGTCACTAAAAAGTCAATAATTTTTATCACATACCTAATTGTTATAAGATGATAGAAAACTCTGCATGTGTTCAGCTTTGTTTAGCCTCATCAAATATTTTATATGTTTTTTTCTGAGCTTTTAGATTTAAAGGTATCTAACTAGTCCCTGCCTTCTTCCCATCATACAACAAGGGCTGAAGGGGCTAGGATTTTATCATACACATAGAACTAAATCTGAACCATGAGTATTCTAGATCTTTCTAGTATAAATTTCTAAAAGTGCCAGGTATTTCATTATAAACTAGAAAAATAGTACCTAACTTCAGTTTTATGAAGGCTAGTTGCTGTCATTAATATTAAATAACCAAGAATCACTGCCAGCTCCTGATATTTACACTGATTATGTCTGGGTACTAACATGTGGTCTTATATAATTTATAGAGAAATTTTTTACTTATGTTGAAAATATTTTTATTAAAATATATTTATAGCAGACACGGCTGTTTGTCCATATAGAATTTTCCTCATGTTCCTTTTCTTGTTAGCAACTCTTTACCTTTTTGAGCAGTTTGATTTTATTTTATGGAAGGAGGTAAACATCATGAAAACTGAACAGTCCTTTCTGTCCTCTGTTTACATAACTATTTTTCTAAAAATATGGATCATCTATTCTCAGATATCTTGAGGGTGTAAAGACATTAAAAAACAAAGATATGATCACTTTAGGATTCTGCCTGTTAATACTGGTGTTTATCTATGTAATCTTGCTATTTCCTTGGTTATATACTTCATTATGTATGTGTCTACACTTGTCTTTTAAAATCTATGTTCACTGGATCCAGCCTCTGTTCATCTTTCTTCTAACTGCTGCTCCCTCTCTCCCTGATAGAACAATTTGTTATTATATAATCTCTCTTGAACTGCATTGCATTTTGTAATTATTCTCATATCCCTTCCCTATCTTTTTGATATTAACCATCAGTCGCCACCATATTCATCCATAATTAGTGACAAAGGTATTTCAGAGTAAAAACAAAAATACTACGATTATTTAGAACAGAGGCTAATGCCCCCCAAATTCAGGCATTGTCTTTTGAACTAATAAAAATGCTATAATCAACATCAACAGTTAAAGCTTCCATTTATTGCTAACGTGAAGTGCATGATAATTTTCCACCCCATAACTTGCTCCTTGTCACAATTCTTCTGCAGCTGAAGCAAAACAATCTACCCAACTCTTCACTCCAGTATTCCAGGAGCCATTACAAATCCCTCTCAGTCTTTTTCAACAATTTCCAATCCGTGAATTTATCACATTTACTTTTAGGTTGCTTCCATGTCTTAGCTATTGGAAGTAGTGCTGTTGTGAAAATTGTGGTGCATGTATCTTTTAGAATTAGAAAGTCCTCTAGATATATAGCCAAGATTGCAATTGCTGAATCATATGGTAGCTCTAATTTTATTATTTTTTAAGGAACCCCATCATGTTCTCCATAGTAATTATATCAATTTACATCCCCATCAACAGGGTAGGATGGTTTCCTTTTCTCCACATCTTCTCCAACATTTACTGTTTGTAGAGATTTTGATGATGAGCATTCTGACCAGTGTGAGGTGATATCTTATTGTAGTTTTGGTTTGCATTTCTCTGATAATATTGTTGAGCATCTTTTCTTATACCTGTTTGCCATCTGTATGCTTTCTTTGGAGAAATGTCTTGGGAAAATGCCATTAAAGCAGAAAAAGATTTTTCCAAATAAATGTAATAGCTGTTGGCTAGAAAACACTTCAATGAGTCATAGGGTAGTTACAAAGGGAGATTACAATTTCTGGAAAAATAATAGACTTTTTGAGGTTTAAGTTGAAAGAAGGATGCAATTAATAAAAGCAAATTTCTCTAATGTGGGGAAAAAATCAGCACATCCTTTTAAGTATCTCTTTCCACAAGGGCAAGCAAGGCTTAAGTTTTAAAGCGTCAGTATCACTCTGTGTTATTTACCTAATGATATGTGTTCTTAACGGGGCTTCCCAGGTGGCTCAATGCAATGGTACAGAATCCACCTGCAATGCAGGAGAAACAGGTTCCGTTGCTGTGTTAGGAAGATCCTTTGCAGGCAGAAATGGCTGCCCATTCCAGTATTCTTGCCAGGGAAATCCCATGGCCAGAGGAGTCTGGCATGCTGCAGTTCACAGGGTTCACAGAAAGTTAGACAGAAGTTAGCAACTGAGCATGAACATACCCACAGGTATCATTAAACCTCCTGTTAATATTGCTTTCAGTGACATAGCTTCTTTCTTTTATTATATCTGAATAATGTAGAAATTATTGAAGAAACAAATTTAATGACAGTTAAAAAAAGGTAAAGTGTAGAAGAAAAAATAGTGATGTAAATTTTGATGTACCATAATTTATGAAAGTCTTTGACTCTTTTCATTTGAAGGGAATTCAGAAAATGAAGATCATGGCATCCAGTCCCACCACTTCATGGGAAATAGATGGGGAAACAATGGAAACAGTTTCAGACTTTATTTTTTGGGGCTCCAAAGTCACTGCAGATGGTGATTGCAGCCATGAAATTAGAAGACGCTTACTCCTTGGAAGAAAAGTTATGACCAACTTAGATAGCAGAGACATAACTTTGCCAACTAAGGTCTGTTAGTCAAGGCTATGGTTTTTCCAGTGGTCATGTATGGATGTGAAAGTTGGACTGTGAAGAAGGCTGAGCGCCGAAAAATTGATGCTTTTGAACTGTGGTGTTGGAAAAGACTCTTGAGAGTCCCTTGGACTGTAAGAAGATCCAACCAGTTGATTCTAAAGGAGATCAGCCCTGGGATTTCTTTGGAAGGACTGATGTTGAGGCTGAAACTCCAGTACTTTGGCCATCTCATTCGAAGAGATGACTCATTGGAAAAGACTCTAATGCTGGGAGAGATTCGGGGCAGGAGGATTAGGGGACGACAGAGGATGAGATG
Organism: Madoqua kirkii; assembly: GCA_006408675.1. Lineage (NCBI taxonomy): Eukaryota > Metazoa > Chordata > Mammalia > Artiodactyla > Bovidae > Madoqua > Madoqua kirkii. The sequence goes on along the minus strand of SJYC01011792.1, from coordinate 1,554 downwards.
GCTGGATGGCATCACGAACTTGATAGACATGAGTCTGAGTGAACTCCAATAGATGGTGATGAACAGGGAGGCCTGGAGTGCTGTGATTCATGGGATTGCAAAGAGTTGGACACTACTGAGTGACTGAACTGAGTTGAACTGATAGTTAATTTACACTGTTATTTTAGTTTCTAGTTTCCAGTAAGTGATTCAGCTTTATATGTATGTGTATATGTGTACACATACATTTATGCATATATATATATATATATATATATATATATATTGTCTTTTCACATTCTTTATTTTAGGTTATTATAAGACACTAAATTTAGTTCCCTGCAATATATAAAAGGTCCTTGTTCATTATCTATTTCATATAAGTAGTTTATATTAACATCTGTTAATTCCAAATTTCTAGTTTATCCTCTCCTCTACTATCCCCTATGGTAATCATAATTGTGTTTTCTATCTCTATGAGTCTATTCCTGTTTTGTAAATGTATTCATATCATATTTTAGATCCCACATGTAAGTGACATCATATGATATCTTTCTTTATCTGACTTACTTCACTTAATATGATAATCTCTAGATCCATCCATATTGCTGCAAATGTGATTATTTTATTCTTTGTTATGGATGGGTAACAACCTATTGTGTATATATGTACTAAATCTTCTTTATCTATTTGTATGTTGGTGGATAGTTAGGTGGCTTCTGTGTCTGGCCTATTAATAGTGTTGCTGTGAATATTTGAGTGCATGCATTTTTTTCAAATTAAAGTTTTTTTCTGAATGTATACCCAGGAGTGGGGTTGCAGTATCATATGGGAACTCTCTTTTTAGTTTTGTAAGGAACCTCCACACTATTTTGCATAGTGGCTGCACCAATTTATATTGAGGGAATCATTTTTTAAATGAGTCTCTATATGTGACAAGGATTGTTTTTTTTGCATATATGTTTAGTTTGGAAATTGCTTTTTTTGCTCACAAGCTGACTTCAACTATACTTATATTAAACTGAAAAGGAGTCCTGGAACACAGCCTATGAACCAGTTTTGAAATGTTGCTTCTCAAAGCACAATTCTAGAAGGAGGGACATGCTTGATGAATGAATAATACTCATGTACTTAAATGAACTGAGGTTGTGTAGAATGTAGAAAAAGAAGTTTTTCATGGGAGAACATAGATTTGAGGAAGTGGATTTGGATAAGTGGTAAACAGTTCAAATGGACAAAACCAATTGTCTTAAATTTAGGGGGTGGATTGTTGAAAGTAAATTGAGAAAATGCTATTAGTTCATACATAAAAGGTAATTTCCTATGTAATAGAAAATTAGCAGACTTTCTGTTTGAAGAAAACAAAAGTACCATTAGTGTGGTTGACATATTCCGTTATTTTTGCTATACATGTATTAAATACAAAGGATTATCATGTTTCTAAGAAATGAGTAAATTATAATTCTAATACAAAGTAAGTGCAATCAAAATGAACATACAATACACACATACCTATTTAATGTGATAACTGTAATTTTCACTTATGATATGAAAATATATGCTAAAACATGTAAT
>SJYC01011788.1:0-10844 GCA_006408675.1 Madoqua kirkii | reverse complement strand
GCATATATATATATAAAGCAAATCCAGTTTAATAAAAAAAATGGGTAGAAAATCTAGATAGACATTTCAAAGAAATGTCTACATAGAAAGAAAACATACAAAAGAAAACATACAGAAAGCCAACAAATACACTAAAAGATGCCCATTTGATTATTAGATAAATTCAAATCAAAGCTGTAAAGAAGTATGAACTCACACCAGTCAGAATGGCCATCATTTAGAAAAAAAAAATCTACAAACAATAAATGCTGTAAGGGGTTTGGAGAAAAGGTAACACTCCTACACTGTTGGTGGGAGTGTAAAGTGGTACAGCCACTGTGGAAAGCATTATGGAGGTTCCTTGCAACACTAAATATAGAGCTGCCATAGGACCCAGCAATCCCACTACTAAGCACATACCTAGTGAAGTGAAAGTCTCTCAGTCATGTCTGCTCTTTACGACCCCGTGGACCATACAGTCCGTGGAATTCTCCAAGCCAGAATACTGGAGTGGTAGCGTTTCCCTTCTCCAGGGATCTTCCCAACCCAGGAATAAAACCTGGGTCTCCTGCACTGCAGGTAGATTCTCTACCAACTGAACTATCTGGGAAGCCTCAAGCATATACCTAGAGACAACCATAATTCAAAAAGATACATGCACCTCAATGTTTACTGAAGCACTATTTACAATAGTCAGGACAGGGAAGCAACCTAAATGTCCATCAGCAGAAACAATAAAGGAGTGAAATAGTGTCATTTGCATTGAGGTTGATGGAACTAAAAACTATCATACGTAGTGAGGTAAGTCAGAAAGAGGAAAACAAATACAGTATATTAATGCATATATGTGGAACCTAGAAAGATGGTTAAGTTGATCTTACTTGCAAAGGAGACATTGAGACATAAACATAGAGGGGGAAAAATGGATTTCAAAGGGGAAAGGGTGGAGAATTGAGAGATTGGAATTGACATATATATGCTACTATTTGTACAATACATAACTGATGGGAATTACTGCATAGCCCATACAATTAATTCTATTTGGTGTTCTATAGTGACCTAAATGACCCATCAGAGAGCAGATAGAATGGAAACTACAATTACAGAAAATGAACCAAACTGATCACCTGGATCACAGTCTTGTCTAACTCATTGAAACTATGGGCCATGCTGTGTAGGGCCACAGAAAATTGATGGTCATGGTGGAGATTTTGCCAAAATATGATCTACTTGAGAAGGGAATGGCAAACCAGTATTCTTGCCTTGAGATCCAATGAACAATACAAAAAAAGCAAAAAGATATGACACTGGAAGATGAACTCCTCAGGCCCATTCCAGTATGTTCATTGTATCAGGTTTATCTGCTTAACTAACAGCAGTGTCTCTCTGTTACAAAGAAGACCCACACAAAAATTCTTGTCTCATCAACCAATGCTCTCCAAAGCAAATTGAGTCTTTTTAAGCAATCTCTAACTAGTTCATAAAATAAAACCATCTTTCCAACTCTCACAATTTAGACTATAAAAATGGCACATCTTGATCTAAAATTTCTTGAATGTCTGTGGTCCTTTGATTAATCAAATACAACCTTCAAGTTTTTATTTGAATATTACTTTGTGCTCTGTGCTTAGCCACGCAGTTGTGTCAGACTCTGAGACCCCATGGACTGTAGCCCGCAAGGCCCCTCTGTCCATAGGGGTTCTCCGCTCAAGAATACTAGAGTGATTTTTGCCGTACTTTGATATGAATCAGCCATGAGTTTAAATGTGTTCCCCATCCTGAACCAATAGTGTAAAGTAATTAGCCTCCAACTATAATAAATAAAGTAAAAAAAAAAAAAAAGGGTAGGAGGCATTATCAGTCATTCCCCTACTCTACTGGAGATTTCCAATGAGAATGAAAATGTGGCCAGAAATTGCTCACTGACATCTGCTCAAGACTAAAGAAATTTCTATTACCTAAAGAGTCAGGCCAGTCAGTTTATTTTTAAGAGAAGTAGGTTACTGTTCAACTTGCCAGTGAAAGTGAAAGTGAAGTTGCTCAGTTGTGTCTAACTCTATGCAACTCTATAGACTATAGCCTGCCAGGCTTCTCCAGCTATGGGATTTCCCAGGCAAGAGTGCTGGAGTGGGTTGTCATTTTCTTCTCCAGGAGAATATTGCCAACTCAGGGATTTAACTTGGGTCTTCTGCATTGCAAGCAGACTCCTTACCATCTGAGCCACCAGGGAATTCCCCAACTTGCCAGAGTGACTTCTAATTTTTATGCCATGCATCAATATGATACAGCAGAATCAGAATTTATAATGATTCAAATGTGCACTAAATATAAATTTGTTTTCCACAACTGTCCTCATCCTGCTCTAGCTTGCTCTGGCTCCATTTCTGCTGATGGTCATTGAGGTGGAGTTGGGATAATGTTGGAGAGGAACACTTGATTCTGCCAAATAAAGGTAATAATAGCAAAAAAAAAAAAAAAAAGAAAGAAAGAAAAAGAAACTGTTCAGTGTAAGCAAAGGAGGCTTCAATGGAGAAGCAGAGACAATAGGCTCAAAAGGTTATTTTACACTGGATAATTTTTTTTAATAAAATTAAATTTTAAAAATTAAAAAAAAATTAAATGCAGTGATTTTGAAAATTTTTAAAAAAGGAATACTAGAGTGGGTTGCCATGCCCTCCTCCAGAGGATCTTCCCAACCTAGTGATCAAAGCAAGGTCTTCCGCATTGCAGGCAAATTCTTTAAAATCTGAGCCACCAGGGAAGCCCTGAATTACTTTATTTATCCCAAATTTCTATAATATAAAGCTATGCTATTCTACTTTTATCTTAGATTGCATTTTTCATGTATTCCAAGCATTTTGTCATTAGTTATATATTATCTTGTATTATTGAATAGCTACTCAGATAGAGCAGTGGTAAAGAATCTGCCTGCCAATACAGGAGACTCAAGAGATGCAGGTTTGATCCCTGAGTCAGGAAGAACCACTGGAGTAGGAAATGGCAACCCACTCCAGTGTTCTTGCCTGGGAAATTCCATGGACAGAGGAGCCTGGTCGACTATGGTCCACAGGGGTGCAAAGAGTCAAATATGACTGAGCACATACACATACACACACACATCAAATAGCTAATTGATGCCTTACCTCTCTTATCTGAACAAATGAACGTCACTCCATTTTTTTTTTCACTCTTGTTCAGTTGCCTAGTCATGTCTGACTCTTTGCAACCCTATGGACTGCAGCAGGCCAGGCATCCTTGTCCCTCACTATCTTCTGGGGTTTGCCCAAGTTCATTTTTATTGCATTGGTGATGCCATCTGGCCATCTCATATTCTGATACCCTCTTTTCCTTCTGCTCTCAATTTTCCCCAACAGTAGGGATTCTTCCAATGAGTCATCTGTTGTATCAGATGACCAAAATACTGGAGCTTCAGCATCAGTCTTTTTAGTGAATATTCAGGGTTGATCTCCCCTAAGATTGACTGGCTTAATCTTGCATACAAGAGACTTTCAGGAGTCTTCTTGAGGACCCACAGTTTGAAGGCATCAATTCTTTGGCATTTTGCCTTCTTTACAGTCCAGGTGTCACATGACCACTGGGAAGACCATAGCCTTGACTATATGGACCTTTGTTGGCAGAGTAATGTCTCAGCTTTTCCACACACTATGTTTTTCATCACTGTTCTGCCAAGAAACAATCATCCTGATTTCATGGCTGCAATCATTGTCCACAGTGATGTTGGAGCTCAAACAGAGGAAATCTGTCACTGCTTCCAACTTTTTTTTTTTACACTGTTACAAAATACAATTTATTTCTCCTAATCTACAATTAATAATGATGCATTATTTCCAACAAAACCAAGAAAATGAATCCCATCCATAGTTAACACTGCTTACCTTCCACTTACCAACCAATCCATTCTGAAGGAGATCAGTCCTGGAATTTCTCTGGAGGGAATGATGCTGAAGCTGAAACTACAGTACTTTGGCCACCTCATTGCAAAGAGTTGACTCATTGGAAAAAACTCTGATGCTGGGAGGGATTGGGGGCAGGAGGAGAAGGGGACGACAGAGGATGTGATGGCTGGATAGCATCACTGACTCGATGGACATGAGTCTGAGTGAACTCTGGGAGTTGGTGATGGACAGGGAGGTCTGACATGCTGCGATTCATGGGGTCGCAAAGAGTTGGACACGACTGAGTGACTGAACTGAACTGAACCCTCCACTTTATTGTGATAAAACACAGGAAAGCTCTACATAGTTAATGTTAACAGCCTCATGAGTTTAGAGATAAGTATATGTCTAAGAAACCATCAACATGATTATGCCATAAAGCATATTCTTCACCTCCAAAGGTTTCTACCAGGCCAGCCTGCCTGCCTGTGGTTGCAACCAGCTAGTGCTCTCAAAATCTCTGGCCAAGCTGACTGAGGAGCTCACTTTCTTTCACCTATATATTTTCCCTCAAAAATTGATATGGAAAGGAATATAAGAACATTTTTGAGATAAACTTTACAACATAATCTAGCTGATAAACATATACTGTTGACCCTTGAACAACCTGAATTTGAACTGTGCACATCTACTTATACCAGTATTTCAAAAGAATGCACTCACCTCCCAGTGTCAACTGCAGCACTATTTACAATACCCAGTGTATAGAAATCTGGCTGTCCATGAAGGGAGGGTTAAATAAAGATGTAGTGAATATATGCAATGGAATATTTCCCAGTCATAAAATGGAACAAAATTGGGTCATTTGTAGAGACATTGATGGACCTAGAGTGTCATAGTGAAGTAAGTTAGAAAGAGAAAAACAAGTATTATATAATAACACATACATGTGCAATCTAGAAAAATGATATAGATGCAAAGCAAAAGTATAGATACCTGCCTGCTTAGTCAAGATTGACCCTTTGGACTCTAGTCTTCCAGGCTGATCTGTCCATGGGATTTTTCAGGCTAGAGTACTGAGGTGGGTTGATATTTCCTCTTCCAGGGATCTTCCCAACCCAGGGATTGAATCTTCATCTCCTATATCTCTAGCATTGCACTTGGATTCCTCACCCTCTGAGTCATCAAGGAAGCCCATAGAGACAGCCATAGAGGACAAATGTATGGATACCATGGTAAGGGGTGGGAGGAATCAGGAAACTGGGGTTGATATATGTACATTACTGATGTAAGTATAAAATAAATAACAATGAGGACCTTCGATATAGCTTAAGGAATTCTATCTATTACAGTGCTCTGTGGTGACTTAAATTGGAAGGAAGTTCCAAAGGGAGGATATATGTATACAAATAGCTGATTCATTTTGCTATACAGTAGAAACTAACACAACATTGTAAAGCAACTATACTACAATAAAATTAATATTTTATTAAAAAGAGGGTCTTCTTCGATAATAAATACTACAGTGCATGATCTGTGGTTGACTGAGTCTTCAGATATGGATATGTTGGTGCCCTTAAGTCTATTCCTTCTTTAAGGATCAACTGTATATCATATTAAAATACTTTAAGTCATATTTTCTTTATCACTCTGTTTTATTACTCTTGCTTATTTTTGTTGACATTGCTTTCTAAGTTACGAATATTTTTGTATTGATTTTTATTTTACCATCATTTTTGTCTCTTACATATTCTGAAGGCCTCACTCACATCCAGTGAGTTGCCAAGATCCAAAGTTTCTATCTTTACAGTGTTGTTGCTTTCTTTCCCCTATCATGTATCAAAAACAAAAGTTCATCAGGTTGAATGTCAATCCTATGCACTTACGTTAAACTGAATTCAAATGCTCTTGATCCTTGTTCGTAGGTATTTTATTTCCATTAATATATGTTGCTGCTCATTTTATTTCATATTCTAATCCATACGTCCAACAAATTTCTGCCTAGTATTTGGACTCTATCTGACATCTATTCACATAAGAAGCCATTTAGCCTCTTAGCAACCCCATGGACTACAGCCTATCAGGCTCCTTTACCCATGGGATTTTCCAGGCAAGAGTACTGGAGTAGGATGCCATTGCCTTGTCCAAGATGAGAATAATTCAATACTTAATTCCACATTTCTGGTAAATCATATTAGTGCCACTTGGCATCCTCACCCATCCTTTCTCTTCCCCCTGTATTATTTTATTGCCCAAATAATCTTGTGAAGCAAGCAATCACAAAACACCAGTAGATATGATTATAAGTATTATTTTGCTCACAAATGTGTTCTGATCTGGGCCATGCTTGGCTAATCTATTGCTCACGTGTCCACAGACAGATGCAGATCTTTGAGGTGACTGATAACCTGGATGGTAGGTTCACATGCTTATCTGTGGTGGTCCAGTCTTTTTGAAGTGGGACTGCCTCAAATGCATCAGCCAAAGGTCTTGAAGAAGCACAGGCTGGAATCAAGACTGCTGGGTGAAATATGAATAACCTCAGATATACAGATGACACCATCCTTATGGCAGAAAGTGAAGAAAAACTAAAGAGCCTTTTGATGAAAGTGAAAAAGGAGAGTGAAAAAGTTGGCCTAAAGCTCAGCATTCAGAAAACTGGCATCTGGTCCCATTACTTCATGGCAAATAGATGGGGGAAACAGTGGACACAGTGGCTGACTTTATTTTTCTGGGCTCCAAAATAACTGCAGATGGTGACTGCAGCCATGAAATTAAAAGACACTTACTTTTTGGAAGGAAAGATATGACCAACCTAGACAGCATATTAAAAAGCAGATATATTACTTTGCCAACAAAGGTCCGTCTAGTCAAGGCTATGGTTTCTCCAGTGGTCATGTATGGATGGAGAGTTGGACTATAAAGAAAGCTGAGCACTGAAGAATTGATGCTTTTGAACTATGGTGTTGGATAAGATTCTTGAGAGTCCCTTGGACTGCAAAGAGACTCATCCAGTCCATCCAAAAGGAAATCAGTCCTGGGTGTTCATTGGAAGGACTGATGTTGAAGCTGAAACTCCAATACTTTGGCCACTTGATGTAAAGGGCTGACTTGTTTGGAAAGACCTTAATGCTGGGAAAGATTGAGGGCAGGAGGAGAAGGGGATGACAGATGATGAGATGGTTGGATGGCATCATCGACTCAATGGACATGGGTTTGGGTGGGCTCCTAGATTTGGTGATGGACAGGGAGGCCTGGCGAGCTGCAGTTCATGGGGTCACAGAGTCAGACATTACTGAGCGACTGAACTGAAGTGAAAGTGACTCACTTCTCCATGTGCTTCATTTTCCAATGGGCTCATCTGCAGCCATATTGCAAGTGGTAATGAATTTTAATCATTAAAGTAATTAATCTATATCTTAAGATCTAAAAAGGCAAAGTTTTATTGTTAAAACACATTAGTAATACAGTTCTGTGTCCTGGGAATAGCTTAGGTTATCTGAATGAGATAATCTTTTCTCATACACATGCAGAAAAGCAGGCTCCCACTGATGTGTTCTACTGTGACATCACCAGTGAGACTGAAGAAGTTCAGTAAAAGGTTGATACTATATCCATGTTACTTGTAGCCCCCATGTAGTTCAATAAATAATGACAACTTGCTTAAGTGAATATACTTTATAGTGTCAGTCCCTCAAAGTCACTGCAGATGGTGACTGCAGCCACGAAATTAAAAAATGCTTTTTCCTTGAAAGAAAAGTTATGACCAACCTAGAAAGCATATTAAAAAGCAGAGACATTACTTTGTTGACAAAAGTCTATCTAGTCAAAGGTATGGTTTTTCCAGTAGTCTTGTACGGATGTGAGTTGGACTACAAAGAAAGCTGAGTGCTGAAGATATTGATGCTTTTGAACGGTGGTGCTGGAGAAGACTCTTGAGAGTCCCTTGGACTGCAAGGAGATCCAACCAGTCCATCCCAAAGGAGATCAGTCCTGGGTGTTCACTAGAAGGACAGATGCTGAAACTGAAACTCCAATACTTTGGCCACCCGATATGAAGAACTGACTCAAAGACTCTGATACTGGGAAAGACTGAAGGCAGGAGAAAGGGACAACAGAGGATGAGATGGTTAGATGGTATCACCAGTGCTATGGACATGAGTTTGAGTAGGCTTCAGGAGTTGGTGATGGGCAGAGTGTGCTGTAGTCTATGGGGTCACAAAGTGTCAGGCACTACTGAATTACTGAACTGAAGTGAATTGAACTGAACCCTGACTTCTAAATGTCAGTCAATCAGCAATAGAGTCGCACCCATGAAAAAGGTCTCAAAATATCAACTAGTGAATGCAAATAGTCTCACTAGAGTAACCATACATCTAGAGATGAGGCCAACTCAAATGTCTAAAAGTCAACCAAACTGTAAACTCTATATGTAGCAAAATTCATATATAAAAATGCCATCTGCACTGCATAGAGCAACATTACTCTTTCTGAGTAGTAATGCATTCATCATTGTCCTTTATTTTGGATGTTGAGTGGGAATCTTGTTAACAGGGCTGAGAAGTAGCTATGTGGTATCACTACACCTCTGGCTATACAAACATCAGTCTCTTGCTACATTTGTACAGCAATTAATGTCTAAATTTGAAGATAAAATTTTACTAAACAATATTTTTCAGTTCAGACAATATAACCAGAGATTTAGTGACATTAAATAACTCAAGATTATATTCATTAGAATAAACTTCATATATTTTATCTAAAATTATTAATCTTATGTTCACATAAAAAGAATATTTTTTTGAGAATTTATTGTCTTTTCCCATTTCATCACAGTAACCAGATTCTCTGTAAGGGTTCAGTATTCTATACCTATTAAAAATAAAGCAAATATTTTACTTTTTTAAGTTAACTTAATCTTATCTACCAATAAGAACTTTACTCTAAAATGCCAGCATGAACTTTAAAATGTTTTATCTTAAACTGGAAATGTAGTGTATCCTGGTTTGATTTGGTGAAATTTCTGAAAGGCAATCTGCAGTGGTTATTGTCTCTCTCATACTTTCATTGTGATATTTAGATAATGTTGTCTGTTGTAAATTTTGATTGCCATTTCCTGTTAAAAAATATTCATATAGACTTGATTGATGCATCAAATGTTATTTTTACATTTTTATTGTATAGCTGCTATTTATCTTTGCTCCTTTTCCTTTTTCTGTTTTTAAATCTTTCAATCAATTCTCCTCGCCAGTCTTCTCTTAAACTATAATGCCTTCTTGAATGCCCTAGCTTGAAGCCTCACACAGCTTAAATCCTGTTATTTAAGACATCCAAGAACAGAATTAAGAATCAAGAAAGTTATAGGTTCTTCTTCACAATAATAAGAATAAATGAAGGAGCTTCTCGATACAATTCTAGTCCATTTATGTACATAATGTATAACAACTATAGACAATAAAATTAAATATGTCAACTGCACAACTCAGTTCTAATTCTTATGAAGTATGAGAAAGAAATGTCATGATTAACATTTATCCTCATGTAAATTAGGGGGCTTCCCTGGTGGCTATGTGGTAAAGAAATGACCTGCCAATGCAGGGGATGTGGGTTTGACCCCTGGGTTGGGAAGATTCCCTAGAGAAAGACATAGCAACCCACTCCAGCATCCTTGCCTGGAAAATGCCATGGACAGAGGAGTCTGGTGTGCTACAGTCCACTGTGTCACAAAAGAGTCAGACTAAACAACCTTGACAAAATAAATTAATGCCTAGTGTGTCTTTTTGTTGAATTACAGTTCATCTTGATTTTCAAGCTAGTTTTACTACATGAATACTTTACAGAGATATGCTTAGAAAAGCCTCAGTTAACCATGACTTTTAAAATTAAGTCATATACTTTGCATCTCCCAAAGATGTCATAGACACCTTTTGCTATTGATCTTACTATTATTTTATCTTAAATGAGCTCTCTTTTGACTGCAAAACATAGTTTCCTTAATTTTTGAAAACAAAATTTAAGGTACCAATGTTTTCTCACCTATTAACTTAATAGATAAAAATTTATAAGTACATAAATATTCATAAATGTATAAATACAGGATTGTAGCAAATTTTCCACTGTGAATCCTTGCTTTAAATTCAAATAAAATGTAATATCTAAACATATTTTTTAAATTTTTTTGTGAATTTGAGAAAATGGCATCAATATGTAGAAGCTCATTGCCCATAAAATATAATCAAATGGCCTCTGGTAATGCCGTTGTATGCTGTGTTGGGGTCAGGGAAATGTAACTGAAAATGGCAACTATCTTTGATCACGTCACGCTGAAGGAGTGATTAATGGCAAAGTACAAGGCTGAGTCTTTCTCTGTTTACAAAGCATTGTCCTTTTTTCCCAGAGGCCGCAGGAGCAGCAACTGTAGTGGGGAAGCTTAAAACAGACAGATGCAGCTTGTGAGGTCCTAAAAGTCCACAAACTAACAATAGCAACATGGCAGTTTGGCCGGGGAGAAAATGTGCTGTGAAGTCCCTATTAGGCAGAGAGCACTTTAGTTTTCTGGGATTAGACCTGAACTATGCTTGGGAAACTGACAGACCCACTAAATCACATTTCTGGCACCAGGGACTGGTTTTGTGGAAGCCACTTTGTCTGTGGACCTGGAGTAGGGGAATGGTTTCAGCGTGATTGAAGTGCATTACATGTACTGTGCACTTTATTTCCATTCTTATTACATCAGCTCCACCTCAGATCATCAGGCATTAGATCCCAGAGGGTGGGGATCCCTGCAGTAAATAGGAAAATATTTGACCCCAGAAATGGCAAATAGAAAACTAATTTAAGGTATCCCAAGGGCTTCCCTGGTGGCTCAGATGGTAAAGCATCTGCCTGCAATGAGAGAGACCTGGGTTCCATCCCTGGGTCAGGAAGATCCCCTGGAGAAGGAAATGGCAATCCACTTCAGTACTCTGG
>SJYC01011787.1:0-14969 GCA_006408675.1 Madoqua kirkii | reverse complement strand
TCTTTGAGTACAATTATAATACTTCATTTGAAGAATTTTCTTCACTAAATTATTGTCTGGACCCATTCAGAATCAGTTTCTGGTCACTGCTTTTCTTCCATGTATGTTTCATATTTCATTTTTATTTGAGAAATGCAAATCAAAACTATAGCGAGTAACCACCTCACACAGGTCAAATGGCCATCTTTAAAAAGTTTTCAAATAACAAATGATGGAGAGGATATGAAGAAGAGGGATCCCTCTTACACTGTTGGTAGGAACGTAAGTTGGTACAGCTACTATGTAAAGCAGTATGGTGACTTCTCAGAAAACTAAAACTAGAATTACCATATGATATAGCAATCCCACTTCTGGGAATATAACCAGACAAAAGTATAATTCCAAAAGATACATGCACACCTATGTTCATAGCAGCATCATTGACAATAGTCAAAACATGTAAACAATCTAAGTTCCATTGATAAATGGATAAAAAAAAATGTGGTACAAGTGTACAATGGAACACTGCTCAGCCTTAAAAAATGAAATAATGCCATCTGATGCAACATAGATGGATCTAGAGATTGTCATACTGAGTGAAGTAAGTCAGAAAGAGAAAGACAAATATCATATGATATTACTTATATGTGAAATATAAAATATGACACAAAAGAACTTATCTGCAAAACAGAAACAAATTCATAGACATAGATAACAGACTTGTGGCTGCCAAGGGGAGGAGGAGAGGGAGAGGAATAGACAGGGAATTTGATGTTGTGTGTAGATGCAAACTATTACATTTAGAATGGATAAACAGCAAAGTCCTAATGTATAGCACTATATTCATTAATATGTACAACATTGTAAGTCATCTACACTCAATTAAAAAAGAGTACAATCTACTTCCTATCGTGTGTGTGTGTGTGTGTGTGTGTGTGTGTGTGTGTGTGTTAATCACTCAGTCATGTCCAACTCTCTGTGACACCATGGACTGCAGCCCACCAGGTTCCTCTGTCAATGGAATTGTCCAGGCAAGAATACTGGAGTGGGTTGCCATTTCCTTCTCCAGCTTCCTGTCTTTAAACTTAAATAATAAGAATACTATGGAATTAAATTAGAATTTGGAGTAATGTCATATTTGAGTGAAGAAAAATCATCACTAAAATCGAGGTAAGTTATTACAGATTAATATCATTATTGGGTTATTATCCCCTTACATTATTTACGGAAATTATAATAGTATTATCTTGATTTCTATTTTATTTTTATTGCAGGTAATGATATAGAATATTTATGTACTTTCACTGTGAATTTGTATAGTAAGTTTAATAAAGTTCTGATATATAACAATCCTTTGATTTAGTAACAATAATTTATAATCAGAGTGTCTCTTAGACAGTGAAATAAAATAAATTAGACACAAGAAGCAGAAAAAAAATGGCATATCTAAAGTGAAATATTCAGTTTCGAATATTTCAAGCTAAATATTACCAGGTCATTTTTTTGCTGTAATTCTTTTGTTTATGATACTGGGAAGTGCTGTGACAGACAGAATTAGACTTGTTATTTAAGGACACATGAAAACCACACAGCATGTAGGAATATGTTCTCAGGCAAAATTAAGGGGATATCACTTCTGATTATGAACAGTCTGTTTCTCCCCCAATATTTTCTTTTGAAAAATTACATGTCAACAGTAATGGTAAACTGTAAATAACCACTCCAAGAAAATCACATATACTGTTCAACTTGACTCTACAATTGTTATTTAAACAATTATATTTAAGTTGCACAATTAAAATGTACCACAAAATTTAAATCGCTGACTAAAGTGGTTACTATATTGTATATAAAATGTAAAAAGGATGTAACCTTTTCAATTGATTCTCCATGGAAATTTCCTGCACTAATAGGGAAAAGAAATCTCATGATATATTTGTATCTGATTTCACTAGATATTTAATTTCACATTCTCTAAACAGTGAGAACTCAGGTTATTTTGGAAAGTTACATTTTTTAAGGGATTATAGATAATTTTACTTGCTCCATTTTACTTCTACAATGAAGAGAAATGAGTATCAATAAATATTGCACCTTCCTCTGTGCAATGGCAAATACAATGATAAGAAAATAAATTGCCTTCATTGTGCTGTCTGTTGATGTACTGCTTAATAGTAGGTGTTCGTCCTCTGATCACTGGTTAACCACCTTTAGAAACAGTTCACTGCATTTCTGAAGTGGGGCTCCTAAGAATTTTATAATTGGGATGGACTGCACAGATTCTACTTAGTGTGATACCTTGAGGAAAAGCTGAGAAGGTTAGAGTATCAGAGGCTATTTATTATAGGGGGAAAAAAAAATCCTGAGCTCCAGCCCAGTTATCATTTTCTAATACATTTTCCCCTCAGGTGTATCATGGGTGTACATGATCTTCAACAGCAATTTTTTTTCTTTTTTTCACAATCAGGCTATTATGATTTTTATTTTATTATTCATTTATTTTATATGGAAAGCTGCAAACAAGTTTACCTTGGTTTCTGCATATCCATTAGGCATTGATAAATAATATTGTATTATTTCCTCACTTTAACCTCAGACACTTAATCCTCTACATCCTCTAGTCAAACCTGCCACTCACAAATTTGAGAAAAATAATCAGAAAATGATAAAAAAAATAAAGGGTAAACATTTTTACTCTTAAGTAATAAAATATTGATATCGTAGTTTTTGCTAGGCTCTTCTAGAATTTCAAATATATTTAAATCTCATTTTTGAGTTTAAGAAAAATCAGAGCACAAGCAAGACTGACTGGCTAGTAACTGCCAAATTCAAGTTTTAAAACTCAGTAAGTCTGACTACAACATTCATGTAATTGTCATATTAAACAAATTGCTAAAAGGATGAAATATTTTATTGTGTACCATGATATATTTCAACTTGACTCTACAATTGTTATTTAAACAATTATATTTAAGTTGCACAATTAAAATGTACCACAAAATTTAAATCGCTGACTAAAGTGGTTACTATATTGTATATAAAATGTAAAAAGGATGTAACCTTTTCAATTGATTCTCCATGGAAATTTCCTGCACTAATAGGGAAAAGAAATCTCATGATATATTTGTATCTGATTTCACTAGATATTTAATTTCACATTCTCTAAACAGTGAGAACTCAGGTTATTTTGGAAAGTTACATTTTTTAAGGGATTATAGATAATTTTACTTGCTCCATTTTACTTCTACAATGAAGAGAAATGAGTATCAATAAATATTGCACCTTCCTCTGTGCAATGGCAAATACAATGATAAGAAAATAAATTGCCTTCATTGTGCTGTCTGTTGATGTACTGCTTAATAGTAGGTGTTCGTCCTCTGATCACTGGTTAACCACCTTTAGAAACAGTTCACTGCATTTCTGAAGTGGGGCTCCTAAGAATTTTATAATTGGGATGGACTGCACAGATTCTACTTAGTGTGATACCTTGAGGAAAAGCTGAGAAGGTTAGAGTATCAGAGGCTATTTATTATAGGGGAAAAAAAAAATCCTGAGCTCCAGCCCAGTTATCATTTTCTAATACATTTTCCCCTCAGGTGTATCATGGGTGTACATGATCTTCAACAGCAATTTTTTTTCTTTTTTTCACAATCAGGCTATTATGATTTTTATTTTATTATTCATTTATTTTATATGGAAAGCTGCAAACAAGTTTACCTTGGTTTCTGCATATCCATTAGGCATTGATAAATAATATTGTATTATTTCCTCACTTTAACCTCAGACACTTAATCCTCTACATCCTCTAGTCAAACCTGCCACTCACAAATTTGAGAAAAATAATCAGAAAATGATAAAAAAATAAAGGGTAAATATTTTTACTCTTAAGTAATAAAATATTGATATCGTAGTTTTTGCTAGGCTCTTCTAGAATTTCAAATATATTTAAATCTCATTTTTGAGTTTAAGAAAAATCAGAGCACAAGCAAGACTGACTGGCTAGTAACTGCCAAATTCAAGTTTTAAAGCTCAGTAAGTCTGACTACAACATTCATGTAATTGTCATATTAAACAAATTGCTAAAAGGATGAAATATTTTATTGTGTACCATGATATAATGGTGCAATGACTAAAATTTTATATATAATGTGTATATATATATATGCATAATTTGGTATGTATCTAATTTGAAATCTATCTATATTATAAATTATATTGTACTTATAGCAAAAATAATATCAATTTTCACATTAAGACAAAAGTAAGAATAGTAAATATTATAGGTGGTAAATCCATATTGTGGGTTATGTTTCTTGCTTTGTTTAGTGGAAGCTCATATCCAAAATTATGACTCTATTCAGCAATTAATAATGGGAATGCAGCATGTTTCTTGGGCAGCTTTGTTTGGTGTACGTTTTCTAACTGTAGCTTGAAAATTTTCCAGACCCTGATTTCCTTTCTTATATACCCCTTCCAAATGCAGTATCAGTTGATTTTGTTTTACCTCATTTTATAAAAAGCACAAAGGAGTAACTTTGGGACCTACAGAAGGCATAGATCTTTTTATTCCTCACATTAAATTTGACACCAGAAGTATAATTTATAAAAGTACTGACATACTGTACTTCCAACTTACAAGCATTTGTCTTATGAAAAGATGGACCAGAGAATGAAAAGGAAAACTATACACTGGGAGAAAATATATACATCTATACATCTAATAAAGGTAGTATCTATCCTTTGTTAGGTTGTGGAAAGTGTTGTCAAAACTCACGAGTTAAAAACGATCTAAAGAAAATGAGTAAAGGGACATCTCCACACAGATGATATACAGAATGACAAATGAGTAAACAAAAATATGTTCAACTTCATTAGCCTTTCAGTTCAGTTCAGTTCAGTCACTCAGTCATGTCCGTGAATTGCAGCATGCCAGGCTTCCCTGTCCATCACTCACGGACTCCCGGAGTTTACTCAAACTCATGTCCATCAAGTTTGTGATTCCATCCAGCCATCTCATCCTCTGTTGCCCCCTGCTCCTCCTGCCTTCAGGGTCAGCATCAAGGTCTTTTCCAATGAGTCAATGCTTCACCTGAGGTGGCCAAAGTATTGGAGTTTCAGCTTTAGCATCAGTCCTTCCAATGATCATCCAGGACTGATTTCCTTTAGAATGGACTGGTAGGACCTCCTTACAGTCCAAGGGAGTCACAAGAATCTACTCCAACACCATGGTTCAAAAGCATCAATTCTTCGGTGCTCAGTTTTCTTCACAGTCCAACTCTCACATCCGTACATGACCACTGGAAAATCCGTAGCCTTGACTAGACAGACCTTTGTTGGCAAAGTAATGTCTTTGCATTGTAATATGCTATCTAAGTTGGCCATAACTTTCCTTCTTTAGGAAAATACAAATTAAAACCACAATGGATATCACCTCTATCTACAGTGACTTTAAAGAAATCAGTGAAAATACCAAATGTTGGTAAAAATGGACAGAAACTGGATTACACAAACACTGTTGGTAGAAATATGAAACACAGATTTTCTGGAAAACAATTTCATAGCTTCTTAACTCTGCATACAACTACCACATAGTCCAATAGTTGCACTCTTGGACATTATTCCCAGAGAAATAAAAATTATATATCAACATAAAAACTTGAACACAGATGTTTATAACAGCTTTATTTATCATAGTCAAAAACTGGAAACAGCCCAGATCTCTTACAAAGGGTAAATAATTAAGCAAAAACTCCTACAAGGAGTGATGTCAGCATCATGGCAGTATGAGAGTCTCTCCTATCTGCCCCACCATTGAACAGCTAAAACTCAGCATCCATCTATGGACAAGTTATCTCTGTGGGAGATACTAAATCCAACACCATCTACCAAGGGACCTGGGAAAAGTAAGGACCTGGAAAGAGTATCACCCACCTGTGCACCAGGCAGACAGAACTCAGATAAGCAGCAAAACCAGTAGGAATCTGTGAACCTGCTCAATCTTTCCTGGCCATAGTCTCAGACAACTAGGAAGTGCTGATTTGGCCAGATACCCACAGAAAAAGGAAACTTTGTATAAGTCCAGGATTACTAAGGAAAACTTCCAGCACTTCACTGGAATATATATATTCACTGGAATATACACATACAAACACACACACATACAAATTTGAAGTTTGGACACACTGGAGAGGATGAGAGGAACATTGCCATCATCACCCTTCTCCCAGGAGGTGCAGCGTGTGGCTGAACTAGTCAATGGTGACTTTTCCCCTGGGAGACAGGAGAACATGAAGAGCTCCTGGTTTCCCTAGTTTGCAGAACGCTGCTAGAGAAACTCATTTTTTTCCCATGGCACCAAGTAGGGAGGCAGGACCCCCAGGACTAGGAGGAGGAAGGGCTTCCTGAGAGAGACCGATAAGAATACTATCATTTGTCAAATGGATGTGGTCCCTGTTATGTTCTGACCTCTAGCAGGAAACCCATCCATGAGTCACTGGAAAATCCTCACACAAGGACGACCCTTACCAGGCCCTCATGGCAACAGTGATGTGCTAACTGCCAACCCAAACCACAGCCCACTCTGAGACTGACTCCTCGTGTGTGCTTCTATGGGCTGCAGGGAGAGCAAGTTTTGTTAGAAAGGGAGTACACACAGAAAAAAGGCCAAGGTCTGTAGTCCAGGGAGAAACCACAAGTTAACTGAAGTGCTATCTTTAGGAAAACAAAAAAAATAGGCTTTCAGCAACTGGTTTGGTGGAGAGTTAAGATCTAGAGAAAATATTCAAGTTTAAAAATTCTGTCACAGAGGGAACAAGAAGCATGGAGTAAGTGTAGCCATACAAGGTAGGAGATAGACCTAGATATAAATTGGACCAATGGCAAACATTAATGTCTCCCACCTGAAAGTAACTAGTAAAAATCAGAGGAGGTGACAGAGAAGACTCAGTGATGTGATGTCTATAAGAGACCTGCCTCAGCTGAAAGAAAAACAGAGAAACAACGTATGAACACAGAAAAACTTAGTGCAGAAGTTTAACTCATTAAAAATTTAACAATTGTAAGTATATACACACCCAACATCAGAACACCTGTTTATATTAAGTAGATACTAACAGAACTGAAAGGATGAGCAATGATACATTAATAGTAGGGGATTTGAATACCTCCCATCAGCAATCAATAGATCATCCATACAGAAAATCAACAAAGAAATGCTGGACTTGAACTATACTTTAGACCAAGGGGACTGTATACACATCATATATACATTACATGTATATGTATATTTATCCAACAGCAACAGAACACACATCATTCTCCAGCACACATGAGAGAGTCTCCATGATAAATCCTAAGTTATATTAAGTAGATACTAACAGAACTGAAAGGATGAGCAATGATACATTAATAGTAGGGGATTTGAATACCTCCCATTCAGCAATCAATAGATCATCCATACAGAAAATCAACAAAGAAATGCTGGACTTGAACTATACTTTAGACCAAGGGGACTGTATACACATCATATATACATTACATGTATATGTATATTTATCCAACAGCAACAGAACACACATCATTCTCCAGCACACATGAGAGAGTCTCCATGATAAATCCTAAGACTGGGCAAAAAAACAAGTCAGAGCAAATTTAAAAAAATTAAAATTATGCCAAATATCTTATCTGACCACAGTGGTATGACACTAGAAATCAACATTAAGAGTAAAAGCTGAAAAATTGATAGACATGTTGAAACTAAGCAACATACTTCTGAAAAGCTAATGGGTCAAAGAAAAAAATTGAAAGATAAATGATAAAAATATTGAGAAAGAAATGAAAATGGATACACCACACACCAAAATCTATGAGATACTGCAAAAGTAGTTCTTAGCAAAAGTTTATAAACTTTTATATTAAGAAAATAGAAATAACTCAAACCCCCTAAGTAAGTTTTTCATTGCTGGCTTCTATCCTCAAAGGGCACTGCCTGTGACATCACAGTGGTTAAATATCCTGAATGTTGTTCCTGCCCAAACTTATAACAGAAAGTCCATGCAACTATCTGTAAAGTCTTATCATTGTCTAAAGCAGAGTCAAGGGCCATCTTGGATGCTATGACAAAAATACCATAGAGTGTGTGGCTTGTAAACCACAGAAATTATTTATCATAGTTCTAGAGGCTGGCAGTCCCATATCAGGGTGCCAGCATGGTCAGATTCTGGTGAGAACTGAGTTCCTGGTTCATAGATAGCACCTTCTATTTGTAACCTCACAGGGTCAAAAGGAGGAAGGAACTCTTTAGAACTCACCTACACAGGTACTAATCCTATCCATGAGGGTTCCCCACTCACATCCTAATGAAATCTTCCTATAGTATCATCTTGAGGTTTAGGATATCAGCAGAAGAATTTTGAGGAGACATAAACATTCAGATTGTAGCATGTAGACAAATAATCATAGTAGTTTTATAAACAATAATAGCAAACTCTGTAAACAAAGGATTGTCTATAAAAGAATAGAAAAATAATTATTCATTTATATATTGTTATAGTATATAAATGAAATAAGTCACAGAAGAAAAAAAAAAAACAGTATCACATTTATAAACAGCCCTAACATGGAATGAATTCCTTGGAGTAGGAAATGGCAACCCATTCCAGCATTCATGCTTGGGAAATCCCATGGACAGAGGAGCCAGACGAGGCTATAGTCCCTGGTGTTGCAAAAAGCAGGACACAACTAAATGGAATGGAATGCAGTCTGATACATTTAAAATTCTATCATGTACATATACACAATGTAGTATTGCTCATCCATTAAAAAGAATACATTTGAATTAGTTCTAATGAGGTGGATGACACTGGAGCCTATTATACTGAGTGAAGTGAGCCAGAAAGAAAAACATTAATACAATATACTAACGCATATATATGGAATTTAGAAATATGGTAATGATAACCCTGTATGTGAGACAGCAAAAGAGACACAGATGTATAGAACAGTCTTTTGGACTCTGTGGGAGAAGGAGAGGTGGGATGATTTGGGCAAATGGGATTGAAACATATAATATCATATGTGAAATGAATTGCCAGACTGGGCTCGATGCAGGACACAGGATGCTCATGGCTGGTGCACTGAATGACCCAGAGGGATGGTATGGGGAGGGAGGTCGGTGGGGTGTTCAGGGTGAGGAACACGTGCACACCCGTGGAGGATTCATGTTGATGTAGGCAAAACCAATACAATATTTTAAAGTAATTAGCCTCCAATTAAATAAATAAATTTATATTAAAAAATTCTATCATGGATGCTAGTGTCCTCAGTGATATGATGCATTTTTCTAAATTAAGAAAAACTTTTGATAAAGATTCAGGGCAAAGTACAAACTCATTTCAATATAAATGCATTTCTGGAAAATTCAGTGGCTATTAAAGCTATGCAAAAAAAAATTATATATTAAATTAACTTAGGGTTTATTGTTGTTTAGTTGCTTCAGTCATGTCTGACTCTTTGCAACCCCATGGACTGTAACCCTTCAGGCTGCCCTATATATGGAATTTTCCAGCCAAGAATTCTGGAGTGGCTTGCCATTTCCTACTCCAGAGAAGCTTCCTAATCCAGGGATCAAACACAAGTGTCTTTCTTCTCCTGCATTGGCAGGAGGATTCTTTACCACTGAGCCACCAGGAAAGACCAAGTTAGGATTTAGGATCAGATAGTTATAAGACATTTTTCACAAACTATACTTATTTTCTACCCAAGTGAATATATGCCTTTCCTGAGCACTTCAGGAAGGCTAGATATAGAATTCCTGGATCTTGACAACTGAATATCAGTAAGGGTCCCCAATCATTATAACCACAAAAGAACACCTGACTTTTCCAACACTACCTCAGGTGATTATCAGCCCCAAGGAGGACCACTTTATTAGTTATAAAGTGAAATCTAGATGATTTAAGCTTTTTTAATGAATCAGTTCACTTCAGTCGCTCAGTCATGTCCGACTCGTTGCAACCCCATGAACTGCAGCATGCCAGGCCTCCCTGTCCATCACCAATTCCCGGAGTTCACTCAGACTCACGTCCATCGAGTCCATGATGGCATCTAGCCATCTCATCCTCTGTCGTCCCCTTCTCCTCCTGCCCCCAATCCCTCCCAGCATCAGAGTCTTTTCCAGTGAGTCAAGTCTTCACATGAGGTGGCCAAAGTACTGGAGTTTCAGCTTTAGCATCATTCCCTCCAAAGAAATCTCAGGGCTGATCTCCTTCAGAATGGACTAGTTGGATCTCAGTGAATACAATATGGCAAATAGTGATGCAGCTAGATAGATATGTCAATACAAAAGTAAAGACCTATAGAGAGGCTAAATATTAGATATCTTTCCTTGGGCAATTTTTATTTTGAGTTCCATGGAAATAAAACTGGAGAAAATATTTTATAGTTAAGAAAAAATCTGTGTAAGCTTGCCTCTCAGAAACTAATTTGTTCTGGGTATTGATTGACATCAATGGTTTGATAACTTGGAATGTAGGCAATAACACATCCTGAAATGATGTGAACCTAATCATGTCTCTCTGCTCTACACTATACTGAGACATGAAGTTGCCAGAGTTAATGTCAGGATGAGCACTTCTAGCAACACTGAAGTTTTTACCCTGTGGGATCCAATAAACCTGATCTAATGGCTCTAAGAAATGGTATGTTAACATACATAAACTGGTATGTTAACATACAGCAATGTTAAAACTGAAAGAAATATTATGACATTACATTTCTTCTTTGACAATAAACATTACTTAGAGAAAACAGAGGGATGAAAATGATAAAAATTAGGACTGAAATATGAAAAAAATTCACTTTTATACCATAGTTGTATCAGAAAACAGGCAGGAAAATTATAGAAATGAAGACTGAAATATGAAAAAACAATGACTGCTATTCCCTAGACATGGTAAAATGGCAAGCTGGCAAAACCTAAGTGCCCGGTGACTTATTCTAAACTGGTCCTGGACATCAGCTTTTGAATATTTTACTGAGAGTCTTAAACCTTCAGTTCAAGTTTCTGTTATTTGAACTTTTATTTTTTTCACTGATGCTGACGCTCCAACACTTTGAGCACCAGATGTGAGGAGCCAGCTCACTGGAAGAGACCTTGGTGATGGGAAAGATTGAAAGTAGGAGGAGAAGAAGGGTGGCAGAGGATGAGATGGTAGGATGGCATCATCGACTGAATAGACGTGAGTCCATCTCTTGGACTTAAAGAAATTCCAAGAGATGATGAAGGACGATGACCGGCATGTTGCAGTCCACGGTGTCACAAAGAGTCAGGCACAACTGATCAACTGAACAAGAATAAATAGTCTACATTAGAAATGCTACACTTAAATAAAAATCTATAGCATTAACTTAGTAGATATCAAGGACTTAAGCTGGTAAGTGGACAAAGCAATAACCTTTATTGTAAAAAAGTATTTGATCAAAACATTAGTAAGAAGTACCATGGTTCAGTTCAGTTCAGTTGCTCAGTCATGACCCCATGGACTGCAGCACGTCAGGCTTCTGTGTCCATCACCAACTCCCAGAGTTCGCTCAAACTCAGACCTATCGAGTCAGTAATGCCATCCTCATCCTCTGTTGTCCCCTTCTCCTCCTGCCTTCAATCTTTCCCAGCATCTTTTCCAATGAGTCAGTTATTCGCCTCTGGTCTTAATTTTGGTTGTGTCTATTCTATTTTTTTTTTTTTTTTTGGAGAAGGCAATGGCACGCCACTCCAGTACTCTTGTCTGGAAAATCTCATGGACAGAGGAGCCTGGTTGACTGCAGTCCATGGGGTCGCTAGGAGTCGGACACGACTGAGCGACTTCACTTTCAGTTTTCACTTTCATGCATTGGAGAAGGAAATGGCAACCCACTCCAGTGTTCTTGCCTGGAGAATCCCAGGGATGGGGGAGCTTCGTGGGCTGCCATCTATGGGGTCGCACAGAGTCGGACACGACTGGAGCAACTTAGCAGCAGCAGCAGCAACATTCTAGTTTTTGAAAATCATAGAAATACTTTGTATACAGAGATGAAAGGAATTTATTTGATCAGGGTGATCTCTTTTCTATGATCTGCATAAGTTTTGCTGTTTTAAAACCACCAATATCCCAGAAAGAAGCAATAATAAAGAGGCGCTTATGGTGGTGTCATTAAAATAATAGTGCCCCATGCATTTTTTAAGCACCTACATAAAGAGTTCTATACCAAGCATCAGGGCTGGCACAGCAGAGATCTGAATAGGAGTGTTATTTGCCTCAGATGGCCTCAGAAGAGCTACCAGTCACGTGCTGACGATGGTGGTGGTGACCATAAATGCTACGTCCCAGTGAATAAAAGACCAGGGTTTTCAGGCTTTATATCTGTACAGCATTTGCCTGTGGTTGCCTGTTTGCAGAACTGCCCAGAAGCCAAGAAGCTGGTGTATAAATTTGGCTGGAATTTATTGCCACAGAGAGCAAAAGTCTAACTTAAAATATTCTCTAGTTGTTCAATCCCTAAAATAAACTCTTAGCCTCTCAAGATACAGCAGCAGGATAGAGGCTGTAAAAACTTTGTAGCCACCAAGACAGGTGTACACTCAGCGCCTGTTTCTGATTCTGCTGTGGAGGTGATTGAGCTATAAAGAGAGCCCCCAAAACAGAGCCAAGGTTTCTAGAGGAAGCTGGTAAAGATATTTCTTCCCCTCAAAGAGGCAAGAAGTACCAAATGGGCTAAACCAGGAACTACATCCCCTGCCCAGATGGAGGTCTTTATTATGTCAGCTCAGTGAGATTGAATCAGGCTGTGGATCACTGTCTGCTGTCTTCCATACTCCTCTCCTCCAAATAGGTCTTTTCAGGTGTTTTTTTTTTTTTTTTAAATTTTCTTGGCTAGGTACAGAAGCATGTCCTTTATTACAGGTCATAAGACCATTAGGAGTTATACCTTTTGAGAAAAAAGGCTAAATATAATCCTGAGACTATGAACTTGGAGCTGAAAGTAGGAGCTGGATGGTGTGAGTTCCTTAGGAAAGTGAGAACAGGCATTGATAGGTATCCATATAGAGAGACTATGGCAGAGACTGCTAATTGTTCCACAGTCTCTGTCCTCTCTCTCTCTCTCTCTCTCTCTCTTTTTTTTTTTTTTCCTGTTTAAAAAGCTCAAAATATTTTGTGGGCATATGGCTGCCCAAAATAAGTGTCAATTTCTTAGTTTTCTAAGCAGCTGGATGAAGTCATGTGACAAAGTTCTGGCCAATTACACACTAGCAGAATTGATATAATTTCCAGGAAGTGTTCTTAAAGGTCATTGTCCTCCTGACTTACTGATGGTGGGCGCCCTGGTATCAAGTATGGAGAGGCCACAGTCATTGTAAAGCATGAGCATAACTGCCAGAGCTTAGTTAGAACTGAAAAGGAGGTTAGAAAGGAAATTAGAATGGTGTTGGTTCTTAGACAACCTTGTGTAACTGCCTTAATCAGCCACAGCAGAGTAAATTCTGAGCAGGAAAGGTTTTTTTTGCTTGTTTGTTTGTTTTAAGGTGGTTTCCTGCAGTTTCCAACCAAACAGCAACCATTATTTTGTTTTATTTCTCATGATTCAGATAGCTTCTGAAAATTTCTTTTGGAAATACCAGCAGGAGACAGCTACTTAAACAATTTGACATCAGTTCATATTTATAAACTTCAGCGACCATTTGCCTGGACCATTTATTTGAGATATATAAATGAGGAATGGCAGAAACTATGAGGCTAGTATGGATAACCAGTTTTTAAAAGTTCCTATTTCCATTATGCTATGCTATGTTAAACCACACCAAATTGTTTCTCTTACCAAGATAATGTGTCACCCAAAATGGAAGAAAATTACTAGGCTTAAGAGAATTTGTGTATACATTTATATTTTTCTAATTTAAAAAAGTACATTGTCCGGTTGTTAATTTTATATAATGAGTTCCAAAAGCAGAACAGAAATAATGAACTAAGGGATGGTACTTTTATTAAAATATTTATCTACATAGAACAATCTTTACAGTCTCTCCACTTATTACTTGACTGGATCACATTTCTTCTTCCTGCCTACCTATTTACTATTACTAACATTTTTCTAGACTCAGATTCTAACACTAGCTTCAGGGTGACCATGACTCTATGCCTCTATGAAAAGTTAAAAAGGAGCTAATGATTGCAGTTATTATATATAAAAACATTAAATACAGTGCATTATAAAATTTCATAAAAGACTCAAATGCTTCTCTGCTTTTGATTTAGATGACTCAACTTCAAATCAGATAGGTAGAGCAGTTTAATAAGCAGCCTTCAGAACAAACACACTATAAAATTCACTGTTTCAGTCTCCCAGAAAATTCACACTATTGATTTTAAAAGCTCTTCTGACTCCCAAATCAAATTGCTTTTGAAAGTTCAGGTAAGTTTTTTCACAACTCAGAGGCTTCAAAATAATGATGAAATGATGAAGAGGGGCAGAAGAAAAATATAGATATACCACGGTTTGTTTTTATTTCATATATACCAGCATATACTGATTAGGTACATACACCTAATTTGTCATAAAGATCCTTCTTCTGGAATTTTTGGTAGCCAAAAATGGATGTGATTTGTGATTTTTTAGATTTTCTTTCATGTAGTTTATAAGTGCTATAGTAATGGGATATGGAAGTTGAAATTATGAAACCACTCTTTTAAATTAAAATACTCTTAATATTAATATTGAAACCAAAAATCAGACAATTTTGGTTAGCAGATTCCTTGACAGAACAGAAATCAATGTTTTTAATGCAACTGATTTGATGCCTTGTAGAAATCTGTATGTACGTTTGTAGATAAAAAAATTGAATTTATTAATTAACTTTGTAATTTTCAGCAAGGTTGAAAATTGATCTTTTGAAAATTGGTTGATTCAGTTATTACAAATAGCTGAATCAACAATAATAACTTGCAATAACTGGATCA
>SJYC01011784.1:38-10895 GCA_006408675.1 Madoqua kirkii | reverse complement strand
AAGTAATGTCTCTGCTTTTCAATATGCTATCTATGTTGGTCATAACTTTTCTTTCAAGGAGTAAGCATCTTTTAATTTTATGGCTGCAGTCACCATCTGCAGTGATTTTGGAGCCCAAAAAATAAAGTCTGGCACTGTTTCCACTGTTTTCCCATCTATTTCAAAAAATGAAGTTATATGGCTCTGTATCATTATTTCTAGGGCTTCCCTGGAGGTTCAGGGGTAAAGAATCAGTCTGCTAAGCAAGAGACTTGGGTTAGATTTTCGGGTCAGGAAGTTCCCCTGTAGATAAATGGCAACTCACCCCAGTATTTTTGCCTGGGAAATACCATAGACAGAGAAGGCTACAGTCAATGGGGTTGCAAGGAGACACACATGACTTAATAACTAAACAACAAATTTTTAATTCTACATGTCCATAAAACCAGCCTTGTAAGAACATTTTAATTTAACAATGAGAGATTAACTCATGTTAATGTTCAGAGTATAAATGGAACTGTTTACACCTTATCTGCCCAGTTAGATCAATGTAAAAAGTTAGCCAGGATAATTTGTGCAGATTTTACCTACTGATATGCATAAATCCCGTGGATTCTGGGATCTTTAAATGTTTATCTATATGTGCTAACATAGATGCTGAACTGAATCACTCTTCTTTTTGTGTGTCACTAGAATTTAACGTTAAGATTTGATTTCCATAAAGGGTCACCATTTTGCCCTTTGTCAAGTTCTCTGTCTATAAGGTTGTCTGCCTCATTTCCCTAAGAAAAAAGAATGTGCTTTTAAAATTTAACTAGAATTTCTTAAGGGCAAAAAGTAAAAATAACTGTTAACCGTGGCTTTCTAAATGGCTAGATTTCCAGCATGCAATGATTGATTACTCAAGAAATATAACTGTTTTATATATCATTCCCCTTTTTGTTAATTTATCATTGATTTTAATGATTGAAGTTAAAGAAAATGTTTGATAAGCAGTGATTTTTAAATCTGAGGTTTAATCAAATGTTTTAATCAAGCAAAATTGAACCCAGTGCAATAATAATCAGGATGAATAACTTTACAAATATAACCATAGTTATATTATTTTTATGTAAATATACACCCTATATTTACCAGTGACAGAGTCTCTCAGTGGTTTGCCAGTCTTTGTGACTCCATGGACTGTAGCTCACCGGGCTCCATCTAACCATGAAATTCTCTAGGAAGCCAAATTCTCCAAGGAGCCAAACATATTGGTAGTAAGATCATTTTCCAGGGGATTTCCCCAACCTAGGGAACAAAACTGGATCTCTTGCATTGCAGATAGATTCTTAACCATTTGAAACACCAGTTAATATCAGGTAAGTCACTCAGTCATGTCCAACTATTCGTGAGCCCATGGACTGCATCATGCCAGGCTTCCCTGTCCATCACCAACTCCCAAAGCTTGCTCAAACTCATGTCCATTGAGTCAGTGATGCAATCCAACCATCTCATCCTCTGTCATCCCCTTCTCCTCCCACCCTCTATATTTCCCTGCATCATGGTCTTTTTAAGTGAATCAGATCTTTGCATCAGGTGGACAAATTATTGGAGTTTCAGCTTCAGCATCAGACCTTCTAATGATATTCAGGACTGATTTCCTTGAGGATTGACTGGTTTGATCTGCTTATAGTCCAAGATACTCTCAAGAGTCTTTTCCAACATCACAGTTCAAAAGCATAAGTTCTTTGGTGATAACTTTCTTTAGAGTCCAAATCTCATATCTGTACACGACTACTGGAAAGACTACAGCTTTGACTAGACAGATCTTTGTTGGCAAGGTCCACTAGGGGACCTTGAGTTACCAGGAAAGTCCATATTGACCAGAAGAAACAACTTAAATTACTTGTAGTCTATAATAAGAAAACCAAATTTAGAGAAAAACTACAAATCCTAGGTCAGAATTTGCCCTCATAGAAGGCGATTTCATTAAATGTATGAATTCTTAACCTGGTCTTCATAACAGATTCTATCTTATACCATTGGCTTATTTGTAAGTACATATGGTAAATAATTATTTTAAATGATTAAAAAGTATATCATTTACATCACCATTTATGATACATTTCCTTAGCACATTTACAATACTTCATATAGGAACTCATTTCAGTTGCCCACTCTTGTCCAACTCTTTGTGACCCCACGGACTACAGCATGCCAGACTTCACTGTCCATCACCAACTCTTGGAGACAACTCAAACTCATGTCCATCGAGTCAATGATGCCATTCAACCACCTCATCCTCTGTTGTCCCCTTATCCCACCTTCGATCTTTCCTAGCATCAGGGTCTTTTACAGTGAGTCAGCCTTTGCATCAGGTGGCCAAGTACTGGAGTTTTAGCTTCAGCATCAATACTTCCAATGGATATTCAGGACTAACTTCCTTTAGGAGTGACTGGTTGGATCTCCTTATAGTTAGTCCAAGTGACTCTCAAGTCTTCTCCAACACCACAGTTCAAAAGCATCAATTCTTCAGCACTAAACTTTCTTTATAGTCCAAATATCACATCTATACAAGACTACAGGAAAAAGCATAGCTTTGACTACATGGACCTTTGTTGGCAAAGTAGTGTCTCTGCTTTTTTAATATGCTGTCTAGGTTGGTCATAGCTTTTCTTCCAAGGAGCAAACATCTTTTAGTGCCATGACTGCAGTCACCATCTGCAGAGTTTCTGAAGTCCAAGAAAATAAGTTATCTCACTCTTTCCACGGTTTCCCCATCTATTTGCCATGATATGATGTGATATGATCGGATGTCATGATCTAAGTTTTCTGAATGTTGAATTTTAGTCAAATTTTCACTCTCCTCTTTCATTTTCATCAAAAGTCTCTTTAGTTCTTCTTTGCTTTCTGCTATTAGGGTGGTGTCATGTGCGTATCTGAGATTATTGATATTTCTCCCAGTAATCCTGATTCCAGCTTGTGTTTCATCCAGTCTGGCATTTTACATGATTTACTCTGTATATAAGTTAAATAAGCAGGGTGACAATATTCAGGCTTTATGTACTCCTTTTCTGATATGGAAACAGTCTGTTATCCCAACTCCAGTTCTAAATGTTGTGTCTGGATTGCATACTGATTCTTCAAGAGCAAGTTAGGTAGTCTGGTATTCTCATCTCTTGAAGAGTTTTCCATAGTTTGTTATGATCCACAAAGTCAAAGACTTTGGTATAGTCAATTAAGCAAAGTGAAAGTGAAGTCACTCAGTCATGTCTGACTCTTTGCAACCCCATGGACTGCAGCCTACCAGGCTCCTCTGCCCATGGGGTCTTCCAGGCAAGAGTACTGGAATGGATTGCCATTGCCTTCTCCGAATTAAGCAAAAGTAGATGTCTTTCTGGAACTCTATTGCTTTTTGGATGATCCAATGGATGTTAGCAATTTGATGTCTGATTCCTCTGCCATTTCTAAATTCAGCTTAGACATCTGGAAATTCTTGGTTCACAGACTGTTGAAGCCTAGCTTGGAGAATTTTGAGCATTACTTTGTTAGCTTCTGAAATGAACATAATTGTGTGGTGCTTTGAACATTCTTTGGCATTGCCTTTCCTTGGGATTGGAATGAACACTGTGACCTTTTCCAGTACTATGGCCACTGATGAGTTTTCCAAATTTGCTTGCATACTGAGTGCAGCACTTTCATAGCATCATCCTTTATGATTTAAAATAGCACAACTGGGATTACATTACCCCCACTAGCTTTGTTTGTAGTGATGATTTCTAAGGCCCACTTGACTTAGCATTTCAGTATATCTGACTCTAGGGGAGTGATCACATCATTGTAGTTATCTGGGTCATGAAGCTATTTTTTGTATAGTATTTCTGTGTATTTTTGCCACCTCTTCTTAATATCCTCTGCTTCTATTAGGTCCATACCACTTCTGACCTTTATTGTACCTATCTTGCATGAAATCTTCCCTTGGTATCTCTAATTTTCTTCAAGAGATCTCTAGTTTTTTTTTTTTTTCCATTCTATTTCCCTCTATTTTTTTCCATTGATCACTGAGGAAGTCTTTCATATCTCTCCTTGCTATTCTTTGGAACACTGCATTTAAACGGGTATACTTTTCCTTTTCTCCTTTACCTTTAGCTTCTCTTCTATTCTCTTATCAGCTATTTGTAATGCCTCTTCAGAAAACTATTGTGCCTTTCTGAATTTTTTCCCCACCTTGGGGATCGTCTTGATCACTGCCTATTGTAAAATGTTATGAACCTCTGTCCATAGTTCTTCAGGCACTCTATCAGATATAACCAACTGAATCTATTTGTCATTTCCACTGTAAGGGATTTGATTTAGGTCATGCCTGAATGGTCTAGTGGTTTTCCCTACTTTCTTCAATTTAAGTCTGAATTTAGCAATAGCGAGTTCGTGATCTGAGCCACAGTCAGATCCCAGTTTTGTTTCTGCTGACTCTATAGAGCTTCACTATCTTTAGCTGCAAAGAATATATCAGTCTGATTTTTGGTATTGACAATCTAGTGATGTCCATGTGTAGAGTTTTCTCTTGTGTTGTTGGAAAAGGGTGTTTGCTATGACCAGTGTGTTCTTTTGGCAAAACTCTGTTAGCCTTTGACCTGCTTCATTTTGTACTCCAAGGCCACATTTGCCTAGTACTCCAGATATCTCTTGAATTCCTATTTTTGCTTTCCAGTCTCCTATAATGAAAAGGAGATCTAT
Organism: Madoqua kirkii; assembly: GCA_006408675.1. Lineage (NCBI taxonomy): Eukaryota > Metazoa > Chordata > Mammalia > Artiodactyla > Bovidae > Madoqua > Madoqua kirkii. Next base: position 6,197 of record SJYC01011784.1, on the reverse strand, counting down.
AACTAACACTCATCTTTTTTGAGTGTTAGTTATAGAAGGTCTTGTAGGTCTTCATAGAACTGTTCAACTTCAGCTTCTTCAGCATTACTGGTCAGGGCATAGACTTGTATTACTGTGATACTGAATGGTTTGCCTTGAAAATGAACAGAGATCATTATGTTGTTTTTGAGATCTCATCCAGTTACTGCATTTCGGACTCTGTTGTTGAATATGATGTTTATTCCACTTCTTCTTAGGGATTCTTGCCCTCAATAGTAAATATAATAGTGATCTACATTAAATTCACCCATTCCAGTGCATTTCATTTCACTGATTCCCAAAAATTACAATGCTCACTTTTTCCATCTCCTATCTGACACTTCCAATTAGCCTTGATTCATGGATTAATATTTCAGGATCCTATGCAATACTTCATTACAGCATCAGACTTTACTTCTATCACCAGTCACCTCCACAGCTGAGTGTTGCTTTTGATTTGCTTCATCTCTTCATTCTTTATGAAATTATTTCTCCACTGATCTCCAGTAGCATATGGGCACCTACCGACCTGGGGAGTTCATCTTTCAGTGTTCTAACTTTTTGCCTTTTCATACAGTTCATGCAGTTCTCAAGGCAAGAATACTGAAGCTTTGACTAGATTGACATTTGTTGGGAAAGTAATGTCTCTACTTTTTAATAAGCTGTCTAGATTGGTCATAACTTTTCTTCCAAAGAGAAAGCATTGTTTCTCCATCTATCTGCCATGAAGTGATGGGACCAGATGCCATGATCTTATTTCCTGAATGTTGAGTTTTAAGCCAATTTTTTTCATTCTCTCCTCTTTCACTTTCATCAAGAGGATCATTAGTTCTTCTTTGCTTTCTGAAATAAGGGTGCTGTCATCTGCTTATCTGAGGTTGCTGGTATTTCTCCTGGCAAACTTGATTCCAGCTTGTGCTTCATCCAGCCCAACATTTTGCATGGTGTTATCTGCATATAAGTTAAGTAAGCATGGTGACAATATGCAGCCTTAATTTAACCCTTTCCTAATTTGGAACCAGTCGGTTGTTCCATGTCCAGTTCTAACTGCAGCTTCTTGACCTGTATACAGATTTCTCAGGAGGCAGGTAAGGAGGTCTGGTATTCCAATCTCTTAAAGAATTTTTCACAGTTTGCTGTGATCCACACAGTCAATGGCTTTGGCAGAGTCAATAAAGCAAAAGTAGAATGTTTTCTTGGAATTTTCTTGATTTTTCAATTATCCAACAGATGTTTAAAATTTTATCTGTGCTTTCTCTACCTTTTCTAAATCCAAGTTGAACATCTGGAAGTTTACAGGTCATGTACTGTTGAAGCCTGGCTTAGAGAATTTTAAGCATTACTTTGCTAGTACGTCTTGAGAGTCCCTTGGACTGCAAGGAGATCCAACCAGTCCATTATAAAGGAGATTAGCCCTGGGTGTTATTTGGAAGGAATGATGCTAAAGTTGAAACTCCAGTCCTTTGGCTACCTCATGTGAAGAGATGACTCACTGGAAAAGACTCTGATGCTGGGAGGGATTGGGGGCAGGAGGGAAAGGGGACAACAGAGGATGAGATGGCTGGATGGCATCACCGACATGATGGACGTGAGTGTGAGTGAACTCCGGGAGTTGGTGATGGACAGGGAGGCCTGGTGTGCTGCGATTCATAGGGCCGCAAAGAGTCGGACATGACTGAGAAACTGAACTGAACTGAAGTGAACTAAGGTGAGTTCAATTGTTCAATACTTTGAACATTCTTTGGCATTGCCTTTCTTTCTGGTTGGAATGAAAATTGACCTTTTCCAGTCCTGTGGTCACTGTTGAATTTTGTAAATTTACTGGCATATTGAGTACAGCACGTTCACAGCACCATCTTTTAGGATTTGAAATAGCTCAATTTGAATTCCATCACCTCAACTAGCTGTTTTCTTAGTGATACTTTCTAACGCTCACTTGACTTCACATTCCAAGATGTCTGGACCTATGTGAGTGATCACACCATCATGGTTATCTGGGTCATGAAGATCTTTTTTGTATAGTTCTTTTGTGTATCCTTGCCACCTCTTCTTATTATCTTTTGCTTCTATTTAGTCCATTATCTTTTCTATCCTTTATTGTACCCATCTTTTCATGAAATGTTCCCTTGGTATCTCCAATTTTCTTGAAGAGATTTCTAGTCTTTCCCATTCTATTATTTCCCTCTATTTCTTTGCTTTGATCACTAAAGAAATCTTTCATATCTCTCCTTGCTATTCTTTGGAACTCTCTATTCAAATGGGTATCTTTCCTTTTCTCCTTTGCCTTTCACTTCTCTTTTTTTCTCAGCTATTTGTAAGGCGTCCTCAGACAACCATTTTGCTTTTTTTTGCACTTTTTTTCCCCTGGGGGTGGTCTTGACCCTCCTGTACAATGTCATTAACCTCTGTCCATAGCCCTTCAGGCATTCTGTCTGTCAGATATAACCTCTTGAATCTATTTGTCATTTCTACTGCATAAGCATAAGGGATTTGATTTAGGTTCTATCTGAATGTTCAAGTGGTTTTCTCTAATTTCTTCAATTTAAGTCTGAATTGGCAATAATGAGTTCATGATTGGAGACAAAGTCAGCCCCCAGTCTTTTTTTGCTGACTGTATAGAGTTTCCCCATCTTTGTTTGCAAAGGATATAATCAATCAGGTTTTCAGTATTAACTGTTGGGTGATGTCCATGTCCCTAAAAATGGTACAACATAATAATATTTAAATAGTCCCATGTCATTTGGAAACCCCAACTGGAATAGCCAATCAATGTATTAATTAAACTAGATCCCACATGTTGCAACTAAAACTCAGCACAGTCAGATATGTTGGTGTTTTGTCGCTAAGTCATGATTGACTCTTTTCAACTGCATGAACTATAGCCCATCAGGCTCTTTTGTCCATTGGATTTTCTAGGCAAGAATACTGGATTGGGTTGCCATTTCCTTCTTGAAGGAATCTTCCTGACCCAGGAATTGAACTCACATCCCTGTATTGGCAAGTGGGTTCTTTATCACTGAGCCAATAGGGAAGCCTAAAATAAATGAATAAATATTCAAAAAAGCAACTTCCTCATTTTCACTTTAAAGTCATCCTGAAACTTGAGGATTCTTAACTCCAAGGTAGTTTTTATTTTCGAAATTTCCCTATTTTTAAATTACTCTTAAATGTGCAATAGACCCATTGTGCAGAGTCGGACACGACTGAAGCAACATAGCAGCAGCATAAGGGTCTTTAAAAATGGAAGCTGGAGACAGAAAGGTCAATATCAGAGTGATGCAATGTGAAAAATCTTCAACGACCTGTTGTAACTTTGAAGATGGAAGAGGAACATAAGCCCCAAGTATGCGTGCAACTTTTAGAAGCTGGAAGTGGCAAAAATAACCTCTTTCTTTCCTCGAGGCGTCAGCAGGTAATATGATACTGCTGACACCTTGATATTAGGCCACTGAGACTCATTTTGGACTTCAGATAATCAGAAATATAAGATAAAACACTTGTGTTATTTTAAGCCACAGACTTTGTGATAATTTGTTACAGCAGCAATGAGAAACTAATTCAGCAGGTTTACTTTCTTTTTCAAAGATATATACATTTTTTTCAAGTGTATGCATGCATGCATGTAAGTTGCTTCAGTCGTGTCCAGCTCTGTGCAACTCTATAGACTGAAGCTTGACAGGCTCCTCTGTCCATGGGATTCTCCAGGCAAGAATACTGTAGTGGGTTACCATTTCTTCCTCTAGGGGATCTTCTTAACGCAGGGATTGAACTTGCATCTCCTGGGTCTTCTGCATTGCATGTGGATTCTTTAACACTGAGCCACCAGGGAAGCCCTCAAATGATATTCATTGTTAGTTCAAATATGTTTTCCACTTTCCTCCTCAAACTCTGTCTTCTTCTTCTGGGATTCCAAATTATGATATTAGTACAACTGATGCTGACCCACAACTCACTGGTGCTCTGTTCATTGTTAATTTTTCTGTGTTTTAGTCTTATTACTTCTCTGACATCTATTTGGTTAGTCTCTTTTATAACGTTCTTTAAATATAGTAATATATTTTTTTATATTGTTCAATTTTCTTTAACCCATCCAGTGTACTTGTCATTTAAGATATATCTTTCACCACTGGTAATTTCATGTCTCTCCTCCCCAAGTTTCTGTTTCTGTCTACTTCCTTAAATACATGGAGTATATTCACAATAGGGGTATTAATATCCATATCTGTCTTCTCTATCATCTGCATTATTTTTATCTCTGTTCCTGTTGATTGATTTTTATTCTGTTTAGGGGTCTATTTTTCTACTTCTGTGGATGACTGGTGACTGTTTCATTGGGTGCTAGCCATCTTGGATTTTACTCTGGTTGGTGCTAAATTTTGTTATGATTCTTAAAATATTATTGATTTCATTCAAGTTTAATTTATTTTTAATATATTTAATTCTTTAAAAAGCTCCTTTTAAGATTTTTTAGGATAGGCCCAGAGCACCCTTTGCTGCTGCTGCTGCTCAGTCACTTCAGTCATGACTCCATCCACAGCAGCACACTAGGCTCCTCTGTCCCTGGGATTCTCCAGGCAAGAATACTAGAGTGGGTTGCCACCCTTTACTCAAGTGTTAATTTTACACCTCAAGTAAAATAAAAAAATTTCTGAATATTCTATGAGATGCCACATGACTTAGGAGATTTTTCTTTTTTGACTGATTGGAGCATGGCCTAGTCACCAAGTCGTGTGAGCTCCAGGGACTCTCATGCTTATGGTTTTCTGTGTTTCCCTCCCTGGCTGAGGAACTTTCTTTCCATTCATGCACAGTTGAGAACTCTGCTCAGGACTCAAGTAGAAACTTAAATGCCGATCTCTTGGGCTCCATCTTGTTGTAGCCTCCTCATCTCCCCTGTGTTGTCCTCTAAAAGTGATGCGTCTAAGTCTCCTCAGCTCAGCAAGTCCACCAAGTTATTTGTGAGTTTTCCCTCTGTGTCTTGTAACATGGAAATTCTCTCTAGGCAAGAACCTGAACCAAAGGAGTGTTTTGGTTTTCTGTGTTTCCCTCCTGGCTGAGGAACTTTCTTTCCATTCATGCACAGTTGAGAACTCTGCTCAGGACTCAAGTAGAAACTTAAATGCCGATCTCTTGGGCTCCATCTTGTTGTAGCCTCCTCATCTCCCCTGTGTTGTCCTCTAAAAGTGATGTGTCTAAGTCTCCTCAGCTCAGCAAGTCCACCAAGTTATTTGTGAGTTTTCCCTCTGTGTCTTGTAACATGGAAATTCTCTCTAGGCAAGAACCTGAACCAAAGGAGTGTTCACCAACTTCATGTCCTTTATCCTCCAGAACCAAATTCCTCTGCTGCCTGGTTTCTAGTATTTGAAACTGCTTATCACACCTTTTTGAAAATGTCTATTTAATTTGGGGAAGGGCAAATCCAGCCCCTACTATCAGAATTGATACTAGTGGCAAAAATTTGCCTGTCAATGCAAGAGACACAAGAGATGTGGATTCAGTTCTTGGGTTGGGAACATACCTTGGAGTAAAACATGGCAATCCAGTCTAACATTGTTCCCTGAGAAATTCCATGGACTAGGAACCTGGTGGGCTACAGTCCATGGGGCCCAAAAGAGTTGGACTGAGCACTATACGACTGCATGGTGGCCAGAAACACAAATGCAGACTTTTTTTTTTTTTCAATCTCTGTCCTCTGTTTATTCAGGAAGTATAAACTAGTTTTAAATAGCATAAATAGAATGAAACTAAAATAACAAATCTAAATGTCACCAAAAATCTTAATATGTACCAAAGCCAACATAATCCCATTTTAATAAATGTCTAGATTAGAAAGAGGAAAAATGTACTGCTCCAGAGTAACACATATGTGCTGATTTATGTTATAGATATATTAATAAGCCTCAGGGGTACATCTATTTCCCAAGAAGAGCAGAAATGACATACAGTGACATATTAAACAACACTGAATTATGAATGAAAGAAGAGTTCATTGAAAAGTTCACTTATTCTCCAAATAATTTAAAACGTGTCTATGTAAATACAGAAATTCTATTAATATTATTATCTAAAATTAGACATCTAGTGGGAACAAACAACACAATTATATTATTTTGCAATTTTAATCATCACCATGTATAAGAT
>SJYC01011781.1:0-26228 GCA_006408675.1 Madoqua kirkii | reverse complement strand
AAATAATTAATACTGTTAAAATATATATACTACTCAAAGTGATACAGAGATTCAACTCAATCCCTATTAAAATCATAATGTCATTTTCCACAGAAATATAAAAATTAATTATAAAGTTATTTTCCAATCACCAAAAACCCTGAATAAGCAAAGCAATTTTGAGAAAGAATAAAGCTGAAGGCATTATACATCTTGATATAAAAATATATTACAAAGATATAGCAATCAAAATAGTATGGTATTCATATAAAAGCACATGCAGACACACATATGATACACGTAGACATACAATACCAATAAAACAAAATGAAAGTGAAAGTCTTAGCCCACCAGGCTCCTCTGTCCATGAAATTCTCCAGACAAGAATGCTGAAGTGGGTCACCATTCCCTTCTCCAGAGGATCTTCCTGATTCATGATCAAACCTGGGTCTCCTGCATTGGAAGTTTATTCTTTATCATCTGAGCCACCAGAGAAGCCAGTAGAGAGTCCAAAAATAAGCACACATAATATTGTTTGCTAACTCTTCTACAAAGGCACCAAGAATACACAATGAGTAAAGGATAGTATCTTCAGTCAATGGTATTGGGAAAACTAGATACTGAGACGCAAAATAAAAAAAATGGACTCCAGTCTTACACTATGAGCAAAAATCAACTCCAACTGAATTAAAAACTCAACAAAATTGAAACTACAAGACTCCTAGAAAACATATGGGAAAATGCTTTAGCATTGAAATTGGCAAGTGTTGGAATTGACACTGAAGTTTAGGCAAGAAAATTAAAAATAAGCATGTGAGACAATATCAGACTAAAATGTTTCTGTCACACAAAGGAAACAGTTAAAAAATGAAAGGCAACATACAGAACCAGAGAATATATTCTTAAACCACACATCTGATAAGAGGCTAATATTAAAAAATATATCAGGAATTCATACAGCTAAATGGCAAAAATAAACCGAGTTAAAAGTTAAAAATTGGATAAAAGCCCTCTGTATATATATATATACATATATATATTCAAAGGCCTACAGATACATGAAAAGATACTCAACATCACCAGTAATCAGGGAGATCCAAATCAGAACTATAATATGATATCACCTCACACCTATTAGAATGGTTATTATAAAAAAGACAAGATACAATAAGTGTTGGAGAAGATATGGAAAAAAGGAAACAATTATGTTCTGTTAGTGGAAATTTAAATTGGTGTCATTGTTATGGAAATCAGTATGGAGGTTCTTCCTAAAATTAAAATAGGACTACTATATGATATATCAATTCCTTTGGTAAGTATATACTGAAAGAAATGAAATCACTATCTTGGTGAGATATCCTTACACCTATATTCATTGCAGCATCATTTACAATTTTCAAGATATGAAAATAAACTACCAATCATTTGCAACAAAATGGATACATTTGTAGAAAATTATGCTAAGTGTACTATCAGATACAGAAAAAAAAGAAAAACCTGTGAGATATCACACTCTCTGTAGAACCTACAGATACACATTGAATTAGAGAATAGAATTATTGCTTCTGGAAGCAGGAAGGTGGGGATAAGTTGGAGAAATTGGTAAAAGTTTAAAAGTTCCAGCTGTGCAACATAAATACACCTAAATATCTATACTGCCACAGATTGGCTATAGCTAATAATAGTGTTTTTAATACTGGACATTTGCTAAGAGAGTAGATTTCAGTTGCTTTCATCACACAGAAAATGGTAAATACTTGAGGAAATGATATATGAACTGACTACAGTAATCAGTTCATTATGTATACATGCAGCGCACTTCAGAAATTTGCAGTTTCCATCCCAGACCATGACGATAGAGTAGATATTGCAAGAAAAAAAAGGATTCACATGAATTTTTTGGTTCCCTAGTGAATATAAAAATTATGTTTACACTACATTGGAGTTTTAGTGTGCAATAATATTATGTCTAAAAAATGTACATATCTTAATTTTAATAAAGCCTACATTTGGGTTAAAATAATCAAGCCACATTTTTCTGTAGGAAAGCACTTCTTACACATTTTCTGAGTTGAAATTTGAATACATGACTTGCTTAGAAATGAGATCACAGTGAAATGAAATTAATTAATCTTTCCAGGAGGCCTGTGAGTTATTTAAATAAATTAATCACTTAATTTAAATAATATAATAACCATAAACTAGCTAATATTCAACTGAGTAGAAGCCTATACCTACTGTTAGAAAACAGCAAGTGTGTTATTTAAAAGCCATCAAATAAGAGAGAAACTTTATTTTTAGGTGTAAACAACCCTTCTGCCAATTTTAAAAGACACAATTTTAGTATCCACTGACACATTGAGGGCATTATCCATTAGGAAAAAAATCAAAATTTTTCATTGAGAACAAATATCAATAGAAAAACAATTTACTACCACACTTATCTCAGTGAAAAAATGTTAGCAGCAGTGTACAAAATAAATATGTTCATCTCAAAACACTAGTAGCTTTCTCAATGAAGGTAATAATTTGGTTAGAAAATATATTATTATATAGAAACACCCTGCACAACATAGGATATTTAGTATCTGACTGAGTTGAAGAAATAAACACTTGCTATTGCTACAGTCAATCATCTACCAATTACAATCTCATTCTACATAGTCAATTCTCTGATTATCTGGTCCATTTCCCTTCTGGTTTTCTTTTTCTCTTCACAAAATTTGTTTAAATCTGTATTTCTAGCAACACCTCAGATTTTCATTCTCTGCTGTTCTCAAAGCACTATACATTTATTTCAGTGCTGGGAGACAAACATGTGCTAAGTTTCTACTCTGCCAGTTTGAATCATAATATTTTAGAGGACAGGATTTAAAATTAATAAGCTATATAAAGTTTATTAACATAATAGTAATTTAATGTAATACACACAGATTAAAGTATGTGCCATGTGACCAAAGTACTTAAACTCACTTGTATTCATTATCATTAGCTTCCAATTTTGTGGCTTGAATGAATTTTTGAAGTTACATTCTACAGGTACAAGTTATAAAGAAATATTACATCATGAAATAGAAGCAGATACATTTGAGTTTATTTAAAAACACGATCAGGAATTCCATATTAACTAAATATGCTAGAAGGCATAAAAATGAAATAGAATTGGTGAATAATGACATTTTTCTGTTGACCTGAACATAATTCTCTGAATATGTAATAATAATAATTTGGTTGAGGTGTAAACTATACAATAGATCAAGTGAGCATTAGTAAATAAAATATATCCTAAACATTAACCTTACATTTCAAATATCCATATCTTTAAAATGAAATTGATTGGTTCTAAATCAACTTCAATTCCAAAGAAAGGCAATGACACAGAAATGTTCAAATTACCATACAACTGCACTCATTTCACATGCTAGCAAGTTTATGCTCAAAATTCTTTAAGCTAGGCTTCAGTGGTAGGTGAATCAGGAACTTCCAGATGTACAAGCTGGATTTAGAAAAGGTAGAGAAATCAGAGATCAAATTGCCAACATCTGTTGGATCATAGAAAAAGCCAAGGGAATTCCAGAAAAAAAGATCTACTTCGGCTTCATTGACTATGCTAAAGCCTTTGACTGTGTGGATCAAAACAAACTGGAAATTCTTAAAGAGATAGAAATACCAGATTAGACCACCCTACCTGCCTCCTGAGAAACCTGTATGCAGGAAAAGAAGCAGCAGTTAGCACTAGACATGAAACAACAGACTGGTTCAAAATTAGAAAAAGAGTACCCCAAGGCTGTATAATATCACCCTGCTTATTTAACTTATATGCAGAGAGTATCATGCAAAATGCTATGCTCCTGGATGACTCACAAGCTAGAATCAATATTACCTAGAGAAATATCAATAACTTCAGATATGCAGATGGCACCACCCTTATGGACAGAATGTGAAGAGGAACTAAAAAGCCTCTTGATGAAGGTGAAAGAGAGAGTAAAAAGTTGGAATAAAATTCAACATTCAAAAAATGAAGACCATGGCATCTGGTGCTATAATTTCATGGCAAATAGGGAAAAGTGGAAACAGTGACAAATTTCATTTTCTTGGATTCCAAAATCACTGCAGAAGGTGACTGCAGCCACGAAATTAAAAGACACTTGCTCCTTCGAAGAAAAGCTATGACCAACCTAGACACTGTATTAAAAAGCAGAGACATCACTTTGCCAACAAAGGTCCATATAGTCAAAGCTATGGTCTTTTGAATAGTCATATATGGATGCAAGAGTCGGACCATAAAGGCTGAGCACCGAAGAACTGATAATTTCGAACTGTGGTGCTGGAGAAAACTGTTGAGAGTCCCTTGGACAGCATGGAGATCAAACCAGTCAATATTAAAGGAAATGAAGCCTAAATATTCATTGGAAGGACTGATGCTGAAGCTCCAATATTTTGGTCACCTGATACGATAAGCCAACTCACTGGAAAAGACCCTGATGCAGAAGAATTGAGAGCAAGAAGAAAAGGTGGTGACAGAGAATGAAATGGTTGGATGGCATCATTGAGTCAATGGACATGAATTTGAGCAAACTCAGGGAAATAGGGAAGGACAGGGAAGCCTGTCATGCTTCAGTTCATAGGGTTCCAAAGATTTGGACACAGCAGCTAAGGAACAACAATGATTGGTTCATAGTTAAATTTATATTCATTTGTTATCTGTTCATTTTTTGTCATGTCCAAATTATAACAGATTTGACTGAGTTATTCCAAATACCTTTCTCTTCACACCCCTGGTGGCTCAGAGGTTAAAGCGTCTGCCTCCAACGCGGGAGACCCGGGTTCAGTCCCTGGGTCAGGAAGATCCCCTGGAGAAGGAAATGGCAATCCACTCCAGTATTCTTGCCTGGAGAATCCCATGGACAGAGAAGCCTAGTAGGTTACAGTCCACGGGGTCGCAAAGAGTCGGACACGACTGAGCAACTTCACCTCACCTCACCTCTACACCCCTATCAGATTCAATGTTAATGTTTTATTCCTATTTTTCAATGTTCGGATTGGCAAAAATATTTACACTTATTTTAGTTACTTTCTATAGTCCTGTTCTGAATTTTTATTCCTCACACCCAACAGTTAATATGCAGCCTTGTTTAGCCTTCATGGGAGAGAAAGTCCCTTTTCTTAGTCACATCATTCCAGATAACCCGTGGGCAGTAGATATTGTGCGTGCATGCTCAGTCACTCAGTCGTGTCTGACTCTTTGCAACTCTATGGACTGTAGCTCACAAGGTTACTCTAAATAGTTTTTTTTTTTTTTCATAAGAACTGCAGCTATCTGTTGCATCAGGATTCACTTCTAAATAGGCATGAGTTTTACTGATGTAGCTAGGACAAGGAGCAGAGAAGAAATGCTCCTTTGACAATTTTAAAACTAGAAACTTTTATAGGCTCATCAGTTTGATGATCAAAGTAATTTTAAAAATAAACAAGTTGCTTAGCTACAAGCACCCCTGTAAAGACCTTAGAACAAAGTTTGACTGTTAAATAACTAAGAAAAATTTGAAAAAAAATTATGTTGATGTATAATATGAACGTGACTTCCCTTGTGGCTCAGCTGGTAAAGAGACCTGCAAGCAGGAGACCTGGGTTTGATCCCTGGGTTGGGAAGTTCCCCAGAGAAGGGAAAGGCCACCCACTTCAATATTCTGGCCTGGAGAATTCCATGGACTCTACAGTTGATGGGGTTTCAAAGAGTTGGACACAACTGAACAACTTTCACTTTTCGTAATATGAATAGGGTTTCCCTGGTGGCCCAGATGGTAAAGAATCAGCCTGCATTGCAGGAGACCTGGGTTCGATCCCTGGATTGGAAAGATCCCCTGGATAAGGGAAGGCTATCCACTCCAGTATTCTGGCCTTGAGAATTCCGTGGACTGTATAGTCCATGGGGTCATAAAGATTCAGATACGACTGAGTCATACACACACACACACACACACACACACACACACAATATGAATAGAGCAAGTACCTAATTTACAATTTTACAGCTTGGAGAAGGCAATGGCACCCCACTCTAGTACTCTTGCCTGGAAAATCCCATGGATGGAAGAGCTTGGTAGGCTGCAGTCCATGGGGTCACTAAGAGTTGGACACAACTGAGTGACTTCACTTTCACTTTTCACTTTCATGCGTTGGAGAAGGAAATGGCAACTCACTCCAGTGTTCTTGCCTGGAGAATCTCAGGGATGGGGGCGCCTGGTGGGCTGCCATCTATGGGGTCGTACAGAGTCAGACATGACTGAAGTGACTTAGCAGCAGCATAGCTTGAAGAAATATTACAATGTGAATACAACTAGCTAAATACCACTACGATATATTCATCCATACTCAGTCATTAAGTCGTGTCCGACACTGCAATTCATTGGGTTGCAGCCTACCAGGCTCTTCTGTCCCTGAGATTTCCCAGGCAAGAATACTGGAGTGCGTTACCATTTTCTCCTCCAGAGTATCTTCCCATTCCAGGGATCAAACTCACTTCTCCTGTACCACTGAGCCACTGGAGAATCAAGTATAATGTCTTCATCACTCCCACAAGATTCATTCTCCCCTCTCCACACTACTCTTCTATTTTTCTTTCCCAAATTTAACTGCTGCTTTGACTTCTAACTTTGTCATCTTCTAAAACTATATAAAGAGACACATGCAGCCTGCACTGTTTGTGTGTTTTTTCCCCCTAACTTTTTTTTTTCTTAAACTAAACATCATGTTTGTATGTTTCATCCAGTATGTTGGATGTGGCTGAAGATTAACTATTTTCATTACTGCATGTCGTTGCTAGGTTATAGTCTACCTATATTAAACATCAATAAATATTGCAAAATAAAAATTACACTATGAAAAGTGGTGTTTGTGTTTTCTGCTTCCCTCAGAAATTCATGAATACTAAAATGGAAATGAGAACATTAAAAGAATATTCAAAGAATGTTGAACAAGGAAAAGTAGACGTGTATTTGTGGTTAAATGGAGTTTTTATTTTGCTATGCAAATATTCCTTTTGTTAAACCTAGTGTCTTCACAGACTATAATATTCTAATTTTCAGATTCTCAGAAGCAGCTTGAAATCTTTGTCCTTCCCCTCCCTTGGAATTCTTAGCCAAGGAAATAAATATTAACATAACCAAGACAACATTTAGAGAAACCTGGTGATTATGTGACAATTTACTTTATCATTTAATTGTTGTTCATATTTTATGAGTATCTATTAATGACATTAATCATTGTTTAAAATTAGTAAAAGCTGCTCAATCATGTCCAACTCTTTTTGACCTCATGGACCATATAGTCCATGGAATTCTCCAGGCCAGAATACTGGAGTGGATAACTCTTCGTTTCTCTAGGGGAATCTTCCCAACCCAGGGATCAAATCTAGGTCTCCAGGATTTGAGACACCAGGGAAGCCCCATTTAAAAGTAAATATGTAGAATTAAAATGCCTTTTAAAATAAACTTTAATAGAACATTATAGGAAATATAAAATATGAAAATCACATAAAATAGCATATTTAATAACTTCTATTTGATTAGAAATGTTACTGATTATAACTTTGTTTCATTTCAACATTAGTTAGAATTGGACTGTTGAAGAATTAATTATGGATGAAACAAATAAATAAAGCAGTATTCTATGCCAAGTAAAATAATAATGCTTTTTTGGATTATTAGAAGCATTCACAAGACTCTACAAAGTAAACATGTGAAGGATACAGACTAAATTAAAATTTTAATTAAAAATATCATACAACAAAATATTTTTCAATAATTATAAGTTGATATTAATTCAATTCTTATGGTGTGCAATAAACTGTCTTACTTTACATAAATTAGTTCATATGATATTTAAAGTAGAACTGTGATCCAGTGATCATCCCCATTTTAGAGATATGAAGTGAAATCACTCAGTCGAGTCTGACTCTTTGCGACCCCATGGACTGTAGCCTACCAGGCTCCATCCATAAGATTTTCCAGGCAAGAATACTGCAGTGGGTTGCCATTTATTTCTCCAGGGGATCTTCCTGACCCAGGGATAGAACCTGGGTCTCCCACATTGCAGGCAAATGCTTTACCATCTGAGCCACCAGGAACGCCCCTTAGAAAGTAGAGTAGTTTCTCAAAGTTTATACAGGTAGTAAGTTAGAGCTGTGATCTACCTGAAATTTACACTGAAATTGCTTAATCTTAGATACTTTATGACCATTTCTTAAAATGCTTCTAAAAGTGAATTGATTTCTGTACCAATATATTTTGAATCTGTATACACTTATCAGTGGCTGGGTAAAAAGATATCTTTGCTAAACTGCACTACTGTTTTTAATATAAAAACAAATATTTAATTTTTGATTTCTATTGCTCTTAATTGTTTTTTTTTTGTTGTTGTTTGCTTTATAACAGTGTCACAAAAGCTATCTATGTACCAAAACGCATGGTGACATTGAGTGACCTCTGAATCCTAGGAGATTGCATTTCTTTCTTATTTAAAAAACTGGAACATAGTGTTAGTATTGAAGTACATGCTAAGTTGCTTTGGTCTTGTCCAACTCTGTGCAATCCTATGACCAGGCTCCTCTGTCCACAGGATTCTCAAAAGAAGAATACTGGAGTAGATTGCCATGCCCTTCTCCAGGCGGTGTTCTCAACCCAGGGATCAAACCTGTATCTCTTACGTCTCCTATCTTGGAATGCAGATTCTTTACCACTAGCACCACCTAGAAAGCCCAAGTATTAAAGCACATAGTTATTTTTCTAGCAGTAACTTTTAATAGAATATATTCTTAACTGATTGTGACTGTTTTAGAGAACTTTTTCTTTATCTCTCTCTCTCTCTCTTTTTTTTTTTTTTAATAAAAAGCTCTTCACGACTTAAATGGGATATTGCACACAGCACAGTTACACTGGTGGAACTATTAGGGTGATGATACCCTAGACAACACACTGGAGAAGCTGAATGCATTTGGCAACCAGAAAACAGGTTGGTCCTCCATTGACATTTATACTAAGCGTGGACAACCTGAATGGAAAAAAAAAAAAAAAAAACAAAGTAAAAGGCCAATCTTTGTGTCATGTTTTCTGATTCTCTCTTGATTTAAAGAGATTTGTGCACCAGTTTTGCGTAGCCTTTTCTTTTTGTCGTGCCTAACTTCTCTGTCTCCTCTTACCAGTCTTTAAAATGACTGCAATAGTGCTGCCTCATGGGGTTAGGCACACACTAAGTGTGTTAGCAGTCATATTAATTGTAATAGTAATAGAACAGGAGCAGTTTTAGTGTGATTTAGGAACAAGGAAAAGGGATTGTTTTATATTTGATACTCATAAAATGCACTTACAATACTTAAAAAATAATCTTTATCTTATAAAAACAATAAAGCTGCACCCACATGGAGTGTGCAGTTGGGGGAGGGGAAAATTCTTTCTCATCTAGTTCAATCCCATTCTGATATGGATCCTTTGAAAAAGGAGTTGCATGCACTATAAATAAGCATTCCTTTTAAAAGTGTGTTGCCTAAGCAGTGTAAGTAGATTCATGGGATGTCATTGGGACTGTTAAGAATATGCTTGAGGTTCGTTAGCTTTCAAGTAGCTGTTCAAGTGTTGCATTAGGACCTGGGGACCCTGGCAGCTATCCTAACAAAATGCTGGTGTGAAGGGACCACTCAGTTTCCTAGCGAAGCAAAAAAGAACTGCTTAGAGAGCAGGATCTGCTTGTCATGAGCCAAAGAAAGGAAGCACTTCATCTAAGAAGAACATGCCCTGCTAATTTGCTTCAGCTGTGTCTGACTCTAGCCAGTCAGATTGCTCTGTCTATAGGATTATCCAGGCAAGAATACTAGCATGGGTTTCCTTACCCTCCTCCAAGGGATTGTCCCTACCCAGGGATCAAACCCACATCTCTTATGTCTCTTGCATTGGTCGGAGAGTTCTTTACCACTAGTGCCAACTGGGAAGCCCAAGAAGTAGATACTGTGTTCATTTTTAGAGATTGATCATAGTGTGATGTGCTCCGTTAATTCTAAGCTGGGAATAAAACTAAAACTATCCTTGCAACAATATCTCAGTCCTTCTAAACATGGTATATACGAGATTTGTGATTTGTTTTATTTTCTCTCTTCACAAGCAAGTTTTATTGGGCTAAAAAATTTAAGTGACAAATTGAATAAAAATTGAATCCAAAAGAAATACTCTTTAGTCTATACATATACAAGTTTAGACAATATGAGCCATGACTAAAAAATACCACATTATGTAATATTATTCTTGAAACTGACTTGCTACTTGAGATTGGATTTAATTATAATATTGAGCGAGTGAAGATAGTGAGTGAGTAAATGAAAGTTTCTCAGTTGTGTCTGACTCTTTGCAACCCCATGGACTATACAGTGCATGGAATTCTCCAGGCCAAAATACTGAAGTGGGTAGCCTTTCCCTTCCTTCTCCAGGGTATCTTCCCAAGCCAGGAACTGAATCCAGATCTCCAGCATTGCAGGCAGATTCTTTAACTGCTGAGCCGTAAAGATAGCACTAATTATATTATTTCTATAAAAAAAAATTAAGGGTGTGGAGGATATTTCTAAAGCAAATTACTTCCATCCTTTATGTTTGAGAAATTTAAACTTAGTCTTCACTGGTATAAAATTTTAGGAAAAGAACACCAGTAAGATAACAATGGTATTGGCTCATAGGAGAATCTTTGAGGACTGATAAAATCAGAGTATGGCTTTCTTTGAGAGAAGTGTGTTATGTGGCCCTAGTCACATCCATGCTGTCTTCTCTGCTATTACCTCTCCCAAAGTTTGTTGCTTAGCTTCTACTTGAGGATTTTCAAAATACAGTTTGCAATACAGCACATTCTATACCTATTCTTTAGAAAATAAAGTTAAGCTGAAACAATGTAAAAACATGTTAATAACTGACCAGAATGTTCTGTTTCTCCAAATCCCATCATCCTATCTGGATGTAAATAACTGCACATTTATGACAATCTATATCCTCCATATAGGAACACAGTATATCTTACCATTTGCTCCATTTCTATTTTATATTTTTTAATAAAATGTTGTGTGTTCCCCATACAATTCACGCTATTTCTGATTATTATTATTATTGGAGCTGTTAGGGGAAGCACACTAGCTAAAACCACCTACCTGTCCAGGTACCAAAGTAACTACTTGCATGAGTTACTTTATGATGGAAGGTCCTGTAAAGAACACAGAACTAATAAGCCACTACCAAGTAGAAGAGTTTGGGAAAAGTTAAAAGAAGACACCATTTATCCAACCACCTCCCAGAATCCTCACTGGCAGCCATCTTGGATGAGCAATGTGTAGGCTACCAAGAAGGATCTGAGTCAGAATGAATTATTAAAGACAATTCAGAAACTAACCCCATTAACATAAAACCTGAGACTACACGCCATGTGGCAGAGATGTTCTCCTGGGTTCCCTTATCCTACTGCTCTCTACTCAGGCACACTTTCCAATAAAGTCTTCTGTTTGTCAGTACATGTGTCTCCTTGGACAGTTCATTTCCAAGTGTTAGACAAGAGTCCCACTCACGGGCCCTGGAAGGGGTCCCCATTCCTGCAACAGAGCTTTTAGTTTAGTTTTTTTTTTTTTTCATTATTGTGAACAAGATTCTCTTCATTTTATTAACTAAGAAAAAATAAGAATTTAAAGAATATTAAATGCTTACAATATGATTTCACAGTCTAGTGGAAGAATCCTTTCTTTAGTAGCTTCACATGTGTGCATTGTGTCTGTGTATGCATGATAAGAGTGCTTGTACTTTATAAGGTGAAGGGTTCAGCATGTGTAAAATGAATATATTCATTCCATAAATGATTTAAGCAACTTTGAAATACAAGAGACTGTGTGAGACAATGTCAAAAGTAAAGAAATAAACGTTATTCATCCTAGCAGTAAATTTGATTTTAATAGGACTAAAAAATATGTATAGAAGCAAAAAAGAAGCAAAATACTGTGATAGGCTATATGAGTGGAGTAAATACCTCATAATTTACAAGAAGGAATTTGGGGACCAAATCAACCAAAACATAAATGGAAGCTTAGACAACACAAAATATAGAAACATTAATGGAAGTCTAGAAAACACAGAAAACACTACAGCTAGACTGCAATTCCAGATCTCAAAAACTAACTAAGGAAAGTTCCATGATTAAAATTAGCCTTAAATAGTAGACGAGATTAAGTTATATATACAGAAGTTGAGAGTGTGATTTTATTTACAATTATAATTATTTACCAATCAATCAATCAATTATTAATTTAATTCAAATGCTACTGAATCTTCCATACATATATGAGTGCATGCTAAGTTGCTTCAGTCTTTTCCAATTCTTTTCAACTCTATGAACTATAGCCTGCCAGGCTCCTCTGTCTATGGGGCTCTCCAGGCAAGAATACTGGAGTGGGCTGTCATTTTCTTCTCCAGCTTATTTTTCAAATACAGGGATCAAACCCATGTCTTCTGAAAGGCAGGAGGAGTCTTTACCACTGAGCCACATGGGAATCCCTATATATGTATGTACATGTGTGTATATGTGTGTGTGTGTGTGTGTATATATATATGTGTGTGTATATCTATATATATCTATATATCTATATGTCTATATAGATATACAGATATATATATATGTAAAATGTCTCTTTGGCCTTTACATAAATTACTACAGACAGTCAGTGACTACAGCCATGAAATTAAAAGATGCTTGCTCCTTGGAAGAAAAGCTATGACAAACCTAGATAGTGCATAAAAAAGCAGATACATCATTTTACTGACAAAGGCTTGAATATTCAAAGCAATTGTTTTTCCAGTAGTCATGTATGGATGTGACGAATGGACCATAAAGGATGCTGAGCACAGAAGAATTGATTCTCTCAAATTGTGATGCTGGAGAAGACTCTTGAGAGTCCCCTGAACTGCAAGATCAAACCAGTCAATCCTAAAGGAAATTAACCTTAAATATTCATTGGAAGGACTGCTGCTGAAACGAAAACTTCAATACTTTGGCTACCTTATGTGATGAGCCAACTCATTGGAAAAGACCCTGGTGCTGGGGACGGTGGAAGACAGGAGGAGAAGGGGGCAACAGAGGATGAGATGGTTCCAAGGCATCACTGAGTAAATGGACATGAATTTGAGCAAACTTTGGGAGATAGCAAAGGACAGGGAAGCCTACCTAGTTCATGGGGTCACAGAGAGGGGGATGTGACTTGGCAACGAAATAACAACATATAACATTTCTATAGTCTGCTAAGATCTTGTAGTTGATCTTGTGAATAGTGGGGGGAAAATAACTTCTAAGATTATGATTTTCAAGAATTTGTCTCACTTGTCTTCATGGACCCTAAGTCTATCAAAGAAAATTCTCATTAAATGCTCACTGACTGACTGCTTGAACTCATTTGACTGAATAGAGTGAAACAAATATGGAAATAAATAAGTTTGTTAGATGTGTTAAGGGTAGAATGTATAGGAAATAGTGAGGGCACAAAGAAGAAATCAGTCATTTTGTCTGAAGAGTTCAGGAAAGCT
The DNA here is from genome assembly GCA_006408675.1 of Madoqua kirkii. Classification (NCBI taxonomy): domain Eukaryota; kingdom Metazoa; phylum Chordata; class Mammalia; order Artiodactyla; family Bovidae; genus Madoqua; species Madoqua kirkii. Next base: position 12,657 of record SJYC01011781.1, on the reverse strand, counting down.
AGCAAATGAGTTGAATACTAATGGATGAGTGGTTGCTGGTTAGTTAATGAAGTTAATTTTAAAATTAAAGATAACCTCCGAAAAAGGCATCCAAGCCATAAAAGAAGGTGACTTGACAAAGAATAAGCATTTTGATTACATTGAATTGGAGAGGTTTGGGGTAAAGCAAGGAAAGTCTGGGTGCTTAGAATACCATGATTATGGAGGGTACAATGACTAATAACTTTGAGTTTTGTAATGTAAGAAATTATGAACCATTGAAGATTTTTTAACCAATGGAGTAATATGGTAAATCTTGCAGTTTAGGAAGATTAGCATCTATGTAGAGGGCAAATGGAGAAATTTAAGAGGCAGGGGGACAATTTTGGAAAATATGACAATGGTTGAGAGAATATAAACTAAGACATTAACTGTGGCATTGGAACTGAACAAAGGAACAACATGTACAAAAGTACGAACTTATTTAGAACTTGTAGAAATAGGGATAAAAGAAAGATTAAAAGATAGCTCCCAAGCATATTTCTGAAATGACTGAATAGAGAAAAGCATAAGTCATCAAGAAAACAAAACTAAGAATAGTAGAGAGATATCTATGGATTTTTTAGTGGAGTTGTCAAGTAAGCACTTTGATATAGATAACAAGACTTTTGAAGATGCTGCTGCTGCTGCTCCTAAGTCACTTCAGTTGTGTCCAACTCTGTGTGACTCCATAGATGGCAGCCCACCAGGCTCTGCCATCCCTGGGATTCTCCAGGCAAGAACGCTGGAGTGGGTTGCTGTTTCCCTCTCCAATGCATGAAAGTGAAAATTGAAAGTGAAGTCACTCAGTCATGTCCAACTCTTCACGACCCCATGAACTGCAGCTTTCCAGGCTCCTCCATCCAGGGCATTTTCCAGGCATGAGTACTGGAGTGCGGTGCCATTGCCTTCTCCATTTAAAGATGTTATGGGCTACATAAGTAATCTAAAATCACATACAAAGAGATACCATTTGACATCACAGGAGAAAACAAGTTTGAAAGTGAAGGATGCATTAGAACAGGATAAGAAAAAGGTTTTAGGGAGGAAAGTGGGGGCAATATGTAAGAAGCAAACAAAGGAAGAATATACAGTTACATTTTTAATAGAGGGACTCTAAAGTAATGAAAGGGCAGACAGTAGAAGATAAGGCAGAATATTTTGCATTAATACCAGAATACAAACAAAGACAGTGCTTTAGAAGTACCAGTGTAAAAATCTCTCAAGGCATCTGTTGAGCAAACCATAGGCGGTAATGATGCCTGTTATTAAGACATTTGAAAGTGAAATTCTGTGTGAAGGATATGCTTGAGATCTTTTATTTAGGCTAGAATCCTCTAACATCTCATTGACTTGCTAAGTCCTTCTGAGATTAAAGCTATCCTTTTAATCATTGTAAAGCAGCATAAAAGAAGAGACTCCACCATTGCAGATGTTTAACTTATAATCTGGTTGGGTAATATAATCAGCAGTTGCTTACAAAAAAGAGAATAATAGAATGTGATTAAATGGCAAGACATTATATAAATAAGTTCTGGAGAAATCCGAGGGCCTGAGAAGTCAATTATAGATGAATCAGATTGAACAAGAAGTGGATGTTTTGGTTGCCTTGGAGGTAATAGTCAATGGAATTATCAGGCGGATTTCTGACATTTGTGGGCAGAAAAATAAGGATGAGGTCATTGAACAGATGTTTGGAACTGACATTGTTTTGTAAAATCTTAGTGATGAAATAATGAAAAAAGGTGGTATTATCACAAGGACAATACAGAATTAAGATTTTATGATACATTATTATTTAAATTTAAATTTATTTATTTTAATTAGAGGCTAATTACTTTACAACATTGTATTGGTTTTGCCATACATCAACGTGAATCCACCACGTGTGTGCACGTGTTCCCAATCCTGAACCTCCCTCCCCCCTCCTCCCCATACCATCCCTCTGGGTCATCCCAGTATACCAGCCCCAAGCACAGAGCAATTTTATATGTGACTGTAAGCTGAACAGAAGAAAACAGTGGAAAAGAATACATTGAAAGAATAGGAGAAAAATGATCTGAATAACACAATGCTTTGGCTTTAAGTACCAGCTATAGATCCCTAGCTTTACAAACCTATGTTTTTTCCCAGTAGTCAAATATGAATGTGAGAATTGGACCATAAAGAAGGCTGAGCGCCGCCTAAGAACTGTTGCTTCTGAATTGTGGTGCTGCAGAAGAATCTTGAGAGTCCCTTGGACAGAAAGGAGATCAAATCAATCAATCCTGAAGAAAATTAACCCTGAATATTCAGTGGAACGACTGCTGCTGAAGCCTAAAGCTCTGATACTTTAGTCACCTGATGTGAAGAGCCAACTCATTGGAAAAGACCCTGATGCTGGAAAAGATTGAGGGCAGGAGAAGGGAGCGACAGAGGATCAGATGGCTGGATGACATCACTGATTCAAAATGGCCATGAATTTGAGCAAACTCTGGGTGATAGTGAAGGATGGAGAAGCCTGGTGTGTTGTAGTTCATGGGATCACAAAGATCGAACATGACTTAGCAACTGAACAGCAACGCCTTCCAAATTCTTATTTCCATTGAAATTGCTCACTTTATGTACAAAAACAGTGGAAATCCACTCGGATGCTTGAAATTAAATACATTTTGTGTAGTATACATCAGACACGGCTACAGAAGTAGTGCCAAGACTGATTCACAATTCACACTCCTAATAAAGTGCAAAGCCCAAGAAAAATATTGATTGAAAGACTTTGTAAGAATTCCAGTAATACAGAGGCTTGATAAGTACAGTCAGGTGGTGAGAATGACAAATTGCAGGTAAATGTAGGGACAAGACATGAATTGCTTTATGCTGTAGAAAAGACACACTTTCACGATCAATACTCCAGGATTTAAAAAAAAAAAAAAAGAGTTAACATGGTGACCTCCCAGCAGGAAGCTGATAGAAGACAGTGGGAAAGATTTTCTTCCTTAAGTAAATGGGAGCACAGACCCAGAGAAAACCTAGGCTTTCACACAGTTAAGTTCTGCTAGGGAAAGACCTTGTGAAAGAAGCCTTTATGAAGAAACTGGACACAGCCTAGAGTTCTACACAAGAGTAAGAAATAAAACATAGGTAAACTTATTCAAAGTCTTCACACTACTGTGCCCTACAAAGTTTTCTCAAGTTACTTAACCCTTGCCAAAGCAACAAACAAAAAATTGTCAAATATCCTATCTAGAAACAAGGGTGTTACTCTTAAATTTTACCTTCATTTTTTAAAAAAATGCTCTATTTATTTTAATTGGAGGAGAGTTACTTTACAATATTTTGGTGATCTTTGCCGTACATCGACCTGAGTCAGCCATTGGGATACATGTGTTCCTGGATCCTGAAACTGCCCCCCACGTCCCTCCTCACCCGATCCCTCTGGGTTATCCCAGAACACCAGTTTGAGTGCTCTGCTTCATGCATCGAAATTATGCTGGTCATCTCTTTTACATATGGTAATATATATATTCAACTTTACTGTCTAATAAACCACAAATGATGCTGTGATTCTGTGACACAAACATAAGACATAGTAAACAAGCAACATGAATATAGAATCAATTTCCTAAATGGTAATACTGTCGTAGCCTTACAGTCTTATAATACATCAAGAATAAAAGGAAAATAAAAATTTCTTAACCGTTAAAAACTATATAAAAAGATCTTAATGACCCAGATAACCTGATATGGTTACTCACCTAGATAAAGATATTCTGGAGTGTGAAGTCAAGGAGGCCTTAGGAAGCATTAGTGTGAACAAAACTAGTGGGGTGATGGAATTCCAGATGAGCTATTTCAAATCCTAAAAAGAAGTTACTGTTAAAATGTTCCACTGAATATGCCAGAAAATTTGGAAAACTCAGCAGAGGCCACACAACCGGAAAGGGTCAGTTTACTTTCCAATCCCAAAGAAAAGTAATGCCAAATAATATTCAAACTACCATAAAAATGAATTCATTTCACATGTGAGCAAAATTACACTCAAAATCCTTCAAGCTAGCTTTCAGCAGTACATGAACCAAAAATTCCCAGATGTACAAGCTGGATTTATAAAAGAGAGGAACCAGAGATCAAATTGCCACATCTACTGTGTCATAGAAAAAGCAAGAGAATTCCAGAAAACATCCACTTCTGCTTCATTGACTGTGCTAAAGCCTTTGACTGTGTGGATCACAACCAACTGTGGAAAATTCTTGAAGAGATGGAAATGCCAGGCCACCTTAATTGCCTCCTAAGAAACCTGTATCAAGTCATAAAAAGCAAGAGAATTCCAGAAAACATCCACTTCTGCTTCATTGACTGTGCTAAAGCCTTTGACTGTGTGGATCACAACCAACTGTGGAAAATTCTTGAAGAGATGGAAATGCCAGGCCACCTTAATTGCCTCCTAAGAAACCTGTATGCAAGTCAAGAAGTAATAGTTAGAACCAGACATGAAACAAAGGATGGGTTCAAAATTGGGAAAGGACTACTTCAAGGCTGTATATTGTCATCCTGCTTATTTAACTTATATGCAGAGTACATCATGAGAAATGCTAGGCTGGATGACTCACAAGCTGAAATCAAGATTACCAAGAGAAATATCAATAACCTCAGATATGTAGATGACACCACCCCTAGGGCAAAAGGTGAGGAGGAACTAAAGAGTTTCTTCATGAAGGTGGAAGAGGAAAGTGAAAATGCTGGTTTAAACCTCAACACTCAGAAAATGAAGATCATGGCATTGGGTCCCATGACTTCATGGCAAATAGATGGAGAAAAAGGGGAAATAGTGACAGGTTTTATTTTCTGGGGTTTCAAACTCACTGTGGACAGTGACTGCAACCATGAAATTAAGACACTTGCTTCTTGGAATGAAAGTTATGACAAACCTAGCCAGAGTATTACAAAACAGAGACATCACTTTGCTGACTGAAGTCCGTATAACCAAAACTATGGTTCTTCCATTAATCATGTACAAATGTAAGAGTTGGACCATAAAGAAGGCTGAGTGATGAAGAATCAGTATTTTCAAACTGTGGTGCTGGAGAGGTCCTTGGGCAGCAAGGAGATTCAACATATCAATATTAAAGGATATCAACACTGACTATTCATTGAAAGGACTGATGCTGAAGCTTTAATATTTTGACCACCTGATACAAAGAGCTGACTCATTGGGAAAGACTCTGATGCTGGGAAAGATTGAGGGCAAGAGGAGAGGGAGCAACAGAGAATGAGATGGTTGCATGGCATCACTGACTCAATGGACATGAGTTTGAGCTACTTCAGGGAAACAATGAGGGGCAAGGAAGCCAGAAGTGCTACAGTCCATGGGGTCACAAATAGACAAGACTTAGTGACAGAACGACAACTACAGCAAAAACAACAACAAGCATTACAATGGTATTATTTGTCAGCTTTAAATCCTTTGATGATCTCCTGATACTCTCAGGGTAAATCCAGATTGGTCTATGTCATTTGCAGTGTCCTCTCTGATTTCAGACCAAGATGGCTTCACTGGTGAATTATACCAAACATTTAAGGAAAAATTAATGCCAGTTCTTTAAAATATCTTAAAGATAATTTAAGAGAAACAGCTTTTTATATCTCACTTTAGGAGGCCAGCATCCTTTGACACACCAGACAGAAACAATTGAAAAATCTGAGTCATCTCTTTAAGAATTTTCCAGTTTTCTCTTATTCACACAAAGTCTTTAACATAGTCAAAAGCAGAATTTTTCTGAAATTCCCTTGCCTTTTCAATGATCCAACAATTTGATCTCTAATTGCCAATTTGATCTCTAATTCCTCTGCCTTTTCTAAATTCAGCTTGCACATCTGGAAATTCTTGTTTCACATGTGCTTCACTTTACTTCACGGCTAGTGTGAAGGATTTGGAGCATTACTTTAGTAGCATGTGAAATGAGTGCAATTGTGCCATAGTTTGAACATTCTTGAGCATTGGCTTTATTTGGGAATGGAGTGAAAACTGACATTTTCCAGTCCTGTGGCCACTGCTGAGTTTTTCCAAATTTGCTGGCATATCGAGTATATGCAGATGAAACCAATTTTATGGCAGAAAGAGAACTAAAGAGCATCTTGATGAAAGTGAAAGAAGAACGTGAAAAAGTTGGTTTAAAACTCAACATTCAGAAAACAAAGATCATGCATCTTGTCCCATCACTTCATGGCAGATAGATGAGGAAACAATGGAGACAATGACAGACTTTCTTTTGGGGGAGCTGCAAAATCATGGCAGATTGTGACTGCAACCAAGAAATTAAAAGTCACTTACTTCTTGGAAGAAAAGTTATAACCAACCTAGATAGTGTATTAAAAAGCAGAGACATTACTTTGCCAAAGGACTATCTAGTCAAACTATGGTTTTTCCAGTAGTCATGTATGAATGTGAGAGTTGGACAATAAAAAAGCTGAGCACTGGAGAATTGATGGTTTTGAACTGTAGTGTTGGAGAAGACTCTTGAGAGACTTTTGGACAGCAAGGTGAGGCAACCAGTTCATCCTAAAGGAAATCAGTCCTGAATATCCATTGGAAGGACTGACGCTGAAGCTGAAACTCCAATACTTTGGCCACCTGATGTGAAGAACAGATTTATTTGAAAAGACCCTGATGCTGGGAAAAATTGAAGGTGGGAGGAGAAGGAGATGACAGAGGATGAGATGGTTGTATAGCATCACTGACTCAGTGGGCATGAGTTTGAGTAAACTCCAGGAGTTGGTGATGGACAGGGAGTCCTGGCATGCTGCGGTCTGTGGCGGTCACTGAGTCAGACATGTCTGAGGGACTGAACTGAACTGAAGTAAATGTAGCACTTTAACAGTATCATCTTTAGGACTTGAAATAGCTCAGCTGGAATTTCATCACCTCCACTAGCTTTGTTCATAGCAATGCTTCCTAAGATTCACTTTACTTTACACACCATGATCCTTAGCTCTAGGCCAGTGATCACACCATTATGGTTATCCAGTTCATTAAGACTTGTCTACAGTTCTGTGTTTACTTGCCACCTCTTTTTAATATCTTGTGCTTCCATTATATCCTGGCCATTTTTGTCCTTTATTGTGCCTATCTCTGCATGAAATATTCCCTTGGTATCTCCAGTTTTCTTGAAGAGATCTCTAGTCTATTATATATTTATCTATAATAAATCTCCATTTTAGTGTTTTCCTCTATTTATTTGCATTGTTCCCTTGTTTTCTTATCTCTCCTTGCTATTCTTTGAAATTCTGCATTCAGATGGGTATATCTTTCCTTTTCTCCTTTGCCGTTTACTTGTCTCCTTTTCCCAACTATTGTAAGGCCTCTTCAGGCAAGCATTTTGTCTTCTTGTATTTTTTATTTCTCTTGGGGATGGTTTTGATCACTGCCTCCTATACAATGTTGCAAACCTCTGTCCATAGTTCTTTAAGCACGCTATCAGTTTTAATCTCTTGAACTATTTATTACTTCTACTGTATAATCATAAGGGATTTGATTTAAGTCATTCCTGACCTGAATGGTCTAGTGGTTTCCCTACTTTTAAAAATTTAACTCTGAATTTGGCAATAAGGAATTCATTATCTAAGCCATAGTCAGCTCCTGGTCTTGTTTTTCCTGACTGTACAGAACTTCTACTAGGAAGGAAATGGCAACTCACTCCAGCATCCTTGCCTGGAGAGTCCCATGGACAGAGGAGCCTGCCAGGCTACAGTCCATGAGATCCCAAGAGTCAGATATGACTTAGTAACTAAACCACCACCACCACCATCAAGCTTCTACATGTTCAGCTGGAAAGAATATAATCAATCTCATTTTAGTATTGCCCATCTGTTTATATCCATCTGACAAATAACTACAAATATCTATAGCTAATATCAAACAATTTCAAAACACAGTATCTTTTTCCTATTTACAATTGATAAGGCAAAGACTTCCTCTTGTAACCACTCCTATTCAGATCCATGTGAAGTTCCTACACCTAAGATTATATTCTTTATTATTATTATTACTACTGCTACTAATCATCAAAAACACCCAGAAATAATAGCTGTCTATATTTTATAACCTCAGTTGTAGATCTGCCTCATCATAGGATGTGAAAACGCCATAGAGTTCCTTCTCAGCTGTTACAGCTAAGGGGTTCAAGTTTTGTGTCAAGGCTTTACCAAACACACATAACACACCTAGCCTAATTTGGGAGATAAAAGGGACCTCAATTCTGAGGACTGGAAGATGTGATTCACATATATCACCCTCCTCTTGGAGCTCTTACACAAAGGTGCCTGTGGAGTGGAACTCCGGCTTCTTCAATGGCAACAGTCCTACAAGGTGTGTTTCTATCAGGGAGCAATTTGTAGCATCAGTACTCAGTGGGAAGTCCAGGGTTTTCTCATCAGACCAGGACTGTAGTTTTATTGTTCTTGCTCTTATGCTTCGTTACTGACTGGGATACATTAAGCTTGATTCTCAATCTTCCTAAAAAAAGAGAAAAATAATGTAATTTGTAGCAATATGATGGAAATAGAGATTGTTATATTGAGTGAAGCAAGTCAGACAGAGAAAAGTGAATGTCATATGATATTGCTTATATGTAGAATCTTAAAAAAAAAAAAGTTCTTGTTCAGTCACTCAGTTATGTCGAACTCTATGTGACCCCATGGACTGCAGCACTCCAGGCTTCCTTGCCCTTCACCATGTCCTGGAGCCTGCTCAAACTCATGTCCATTGAGTTGGTGATGCCATCTTGTCCTTTGTCACCCCCTTCTCCTCCTGGCTTCCATCTTTCCCAATACCAGGGTCTTTTCCAATGAGTCAGTTTATTTGCATCAGGTGCCAAAGTATTGAAACTTCAGCTTTAGTATCAGTCGTTCCAATGAATCACTTTGGTTCAGTTTAGTCACTCAGTAGTGTCTGACTGTTTGCAACCCCATGAATTGCAGCATGCCAGGCCTCCCTGTTCATCACTAATTCCCTGAGTTCAATCAAACTCATGTCTATCGAGTTGGTGATGCCACCAGACATCTCATCCTCTGTCACCCCTTCTTCTCCTGCCCCTAATCCCTCCCGGCATCAGAGTCTTTTCCAATGAGTCAACTCTTCCCACGAGGTGGTCAAAGTACTGGAGTTTCAGCTTTAACATCATTCCTTCCAAAGGACACCCAGGACTGATCTCCTTTTAGAATGGAGTGGTTGGATCTCCTTGTAGTCCAAGGGACTCTCAAGAGTCTTCTCCAACACTACAATTCAAAAGCATCAATTCTTCGGTGCTCAGCTTTCTTCACAGTCCAACTCTCACATTCATACATGACTACTGGAAAAAACTATAACCTTGACTAAATGGACCTTTGTTGGCAAAGTAATGCCTCTGCTTTTTAATATGCTGTCTAGGTTGGTCATAACTTTCCTTCCAAGGAGTAAGTATCTTTTAATTTCATGGCTGCAGTCACCATCTACAGTAATTTTGGAGCCCCCCAAAATAAAGGCTGACACTGCTTCCCCATCTATTTGCCATGCGGTGATGGGACCGGATGCCATGGTCTTAGTTTTTTCAATGTTAAGCTTTAAGCCAACATTTTCACTCTCTACTTTCACTTTCATCAAGAGGCTTTTTAATTCTTCTCCATTTTCTGCCATAAGGGTGGTGTTATCTACATATCTGAGGTTATTGATATTTCTGCTGGCAGTCTTGATTCCAGCTTGCATTTCTTCCAGCCCACCATTTCTCATGATGTATTCTGCATAGAAGTTAAATAAGCAGGGTAACAATACATAGTTTTGACATACTCCTTTTCCTATTTGGAAATAGTCTGTTGTTCCATGTCTAGTTCTAACTGTTGCTTCATGACCTGCATAGAGGTTTCTCAAGAAGCAGGTCAGGTGGTCTGGTATTTCCATCTCTTCCAGAATTTTCCACAGCTTATTGGGATCCACACAGTCAAAAGCAGAAATGGATGTTTTTCTGGAACTCTCTTACTTTGTCAAAGATCCAGCAAATGTTGGCAATTTGATCTCTGGTTCCTCTGCCTTTTCTAAAACCAGCTTGAACATCAAGATGTTCACGGTTCATGTATTGCTGAAGCCTGGCTTGGAGAATTTTGAGCATTATTTTATTAGCATGTGAGATGAGTGCAATTGTGCAGTAGTCTGAACATTTTTTGGTATTGCCTTTCTTTGGGATTAGAATGAAAACTGACTTTTTCCAGTCCTGTGGCCACTGCTGAGTTTTCCAAATTTGCTGGCATATTGAGTGCAGTACTTTCACAGGATCATCTTTCAGGATTTAAAGTGGCTCCCTTGGAATTCCATCAGCTCCACTAGCTTTGTTCGTAGTAATGATTTCTAAGGCCCAGTTGACTATACATCCAGAATATCTGGCTCTAGGTGAGTGATCACAGCATCATGATTATCTTTCTGATGAAGATCTTTTTTTGTACAGTTCTTCTGTGTATTCTTGCCACCTCTTTTTAATATCTTCTGCTTCTGTTAGGTCCATACCATTTCTGTCCTTTATCGAGCCATCTTTGCATGAAATATTCCCTGGGTATCTCTAATTTTCTTGAAGAGATCTTTAGTCTTTCCCATTGTGTTGTTTTCCTCTATTTCTTTGCATTGATTGCTGAGGAAGGCTTTTGTGTCTCTTCTTGCTATTCTTTGGAATTCTGCATTCAGATTCTTGTATCTTTCCTGTTCTCCTTTGCTTTACACGTCCCTTCTTTTCACAGCTGTTTGTAAGGCCTCCTCAGACAGCCATTTTTCTCTTTTGCATTTCTTTTCCATGGGGATGCTCCTGATCCCTGTCTCCTCTACAATGTCACGAACCTCATTCCATAGTTCATCAGGCACTCTATCTATCAGATCTATTCCCTTAAATCTATTTCTTACTTCCACTGTATAATCATAAGGGATTTGATTTAGGTCATACCTATATGGCCAGGCTGCGACTGTGCAGGAGCAGTCGACAGGAGCTACCACATGCCCGAGGTCAGGGGCAGAAGCCAAGAAGAGCAACTCCACTTCCAAGGAGTGGTGGCTGTGCATGCACAGGAGGGTCAAAAGGAGCTACTCTCCATTCAAGGTCAGGAGGAGCGGCAGTGAGGAGATGCCCCTCATCCAAGATAAGGAGCAGCAGCTGCGTTTTACTGGGGAAGCTGTGAAGATATACTCCCTACCCAAGGTAAGAGACATCCAAGTAAGATGGTAGGTGATGTAAGAGGGCATCAGAGGGCAGACACACTGAAGCCATAATCACAGAAAACATGTTAGTCTAATCTCATGGACCACAACCTTGTCTAACTCAATGAAACTAAGCCATGCCGTGTGGGGCCACCCAAGATGGGTGGTCCTTGGTGCAGAAGTGTGACAGAATGTGGTCCACTGGAAAAGGGAATGGCAAACCACTTCAGTATTCTTGCCTTGAGAACCCCATGAACAGTATGAAAAGGCAAAATGATAGGACACTGAAAGAGGAACCCCCCAGGTCGGTACATGCCCAAATGCTACTGAAAATCAGTGGAGAAATAACTCCAGAAACAATGAAGGGATGGAGTTGAAGCAAAAACAATACTGAGCTGTGGATATGACTGGTGACAGAAGCAAGGTTCTATGTTGTAAAAAGCAATATTACATAGGAACCTGGAATGTTTAGTCCATGAATCAAATTGGAAGTGGTCAGTGAACGTCTACATTTTAGGAATGAGCAAACTAAAATGGATGAATTTAACTCAGATGACCATTATATCTACTACTGTGGGCAAGAATCCCTTAGAAGAAATGAATTAGCCATCATGGTCAACAAGAGTCTGAAATGCAGTACTTGGATGCAATCTCAATCTCAAAAACAACAGAATGATCTCTGTTTGTTTTCAAGCAAACCATTCAATAGCACGATAATTCAAGTCTATGCCCTAACCAGAAATGCTAAAGAAGCTGAATGGTTCTATGAATACCTTCCAATGAATATTCAGGATTAATTTTCTTGAGGTTTGACTAGTTTGATCTCCTTGCTATCAAAGGGTCTTCTCCAACACCAAAGTGTGAAATCATCATTTCTTTGGTGCACGGCCTTCTTTATGGTCCAACCCCCATATCAATACACGACTACTGAAAAAAACCCAGTGGTACAAGAAAAGAGTACGAATGAACTTATCCATAAAAAATAAATCTAGTTACAGATGTAGACAACAAGCTTATCGTTACTTGGGGGTAAAGAGGTGGGAGGAAGGATAAATTTAAAGACTATATACACACTAGTATATATTAAAGGTAACTAATAAGGACCTACTATGTAGGCACAGGGAGCTCTACTTAGTATTCTATATGCTCTGTATGGAAAATAATCTAAAAGAGAGGGATATATGTATGTGTATAACAGATTCACAATGCTGTAAAACTGAAGGTAATACAGCATTGCAAACCAGATATACTCCAATTTACCAACATATTAATAATTAAAAGTTACCTAGTATCCTTTTAATAAACATCTATTTTGCTATAGTAACAATACTGGGTGATGTGTTACATAACATTTTAGTAGCCACCTGTAGTACATAGACTGTTTCAAGACTGCAAATGAAGCTACTGAATACACACCAAAAATACTTTTATAATTTACAAACATTTAA
>SJYC01011780.1:0-13272 GCA_006408675.1 Madoqua kirkii | reverse complement strand
CATTATTTCCCTGCCTCAGCATGAGGTATTACAGATGTTATTAACACCTCCACTCCTGGGAGAAACCTGGAAGGAAGTTGTCCAAAATTCTCATTAATTTTAGGAGGTGAAAATTGTGACAATCTGATTAAATAAATAGTGTTAATTGCATTTTTACACATTGGCATGCCATATTTTACTACCAAGAGAAAAGAATAAGTTGAAGGGGAAAAGTTTAAAAAACTTTTCATACTTAATTGATCCAGTTTTATTACAAATTGTTTCTCAACCAAAAAAGGTATGAGCAACTACACAATCAGAAGGAAGAGAAAGTTGGAGAAAATATTCTTCAAATAACTGATAAACATAGAAACACATAAATAATTTTATTTGCATCAAATCAACCTGAAGGAAAATTTATGAATATTTTGGGCATTTGCATTTATTGAATCCTGAAATAAGACTAGCCTCTAACATCTGCAGGGTTAGCTCAAATATAAAAATGAAAGCCCATGTACATGTATCTAAATATTTAAAATATATGTCAATATAGAGCATTATATGAGATATGTTCTATTATCCTACCATGAAAATTATACTTCCATTACAACCTGGAAGGCAAGAGTTGGGTTAAGAATTTTTGGACCGTTTTTATATCAGAATCAGAGACACAAACAGAATAAAGCCAGATGGACCTATGTGTAACTCCATAGATTACTCTTCCGTAAGGACCAACAGGGCCAGAGAAAAAACCTTTGAATGATAAGGTACCATCTAAAATTTGGTGTTTTATATCTAAATAATCTAGTACAAAACTATAAGAGACAGAAATAATTGCACTTCAAAAGGGTTTGATAATGGGTTAAAAGCAATGAATCATTTCTATTTTTGCTAATATGACTCTCTGGTTAATAATTCCATCATTCTTATTCTACTAAAAACCTATAGAAAATTTTGAAGGAATATTATCAAATTTTGTAAAGCCTATTATGAGTGACAGGATGCAGAAAGCATAAAGAGAAGAGAAATGGAGATAAAAGAACAATTCAAAATAGATGTGACTACATCTAAATAATTGGGCTTCCCTGGTGGCTCAGACAGGAAAGCGTCTGCCCACATTGCAGGAAGTTTGGGTTGGATCCCTGAGTCAGGAAGATCCCCTGGAGAAGGAAATGGCAATCCATTCCAGTACTTTTGCCTGGAAAATTCCATGGATGGAGGAGCCTACTGGGCTATGGTCCATGTGGTTGCAAGGAGTCAGATGCAACTGAGCAACTTCACTGGTTCACATCTAAATAAAAATAGACAGCACAAAATAAATACATGAATTGGCAGATCTAATCAGGCAGTGAAAACAAGGCCAAATAAGACAAAGATTCTAGGAGAAAGGCTCATCAGCTTGACTCTAGTGTTAAAGAAAAGTAAAGGAATATTTATCGTTAACCAAACTTCTTGAAATGTTAACTGAAACAATGCACACAGTTTGAGACAAAAGAACATCTTCCTGAGGTTATTACGTTCTGATTACTGATTCAAGAAATTTCCAAGGTTTAGTTATTAAGATTAATTTAAAAAAATGTAAACTATGACTTCCGTAGCACTGTAGCACTAAAATGACCATAGATCCACATCCCTTCAGGGGAAAGTTTGCTAGCAGGAATTTTAAGCTGCAAGTCTCTGGACCCTTCAGCTTTCTTTTATTAATGTGACTTTCTTTTACAGCAGCTCTTATCTCCAAACTGAACTCACCCCATTAGTTGACAGTGACAATGGAAACTGTATTTGCTGTGTGTGTGCTACTTTGTCTTCTCTTCTGCAACATTTCTGAAAATTACTGTTGGGAAAGTCCAATGTGAACTTGATCATATGAAACATCTAGCTACTCCACCGTTGCCTGGAAGAAAATCGTTAAGACAGAAGTATCTCTCTGAGTAAATGTGGCATCACCAACACTCCTGTTGACACAGAAAATGGAATCTGTAGTAAAGTGTTAGGATCAGCAAGCATCACTGACTCAAGAGACATGTTTGAGAAAATTCCAGGAAATACTGAAGGACAGAGGAGCCCATTTTCCTGCAATTCGTGGGGTCACAAAGAGTCACACACAACTTAGCTGTCTGAACAACAAATCAGTCAGAAAGATATTTGAAAGAGATGGACTTTGTGGATGCTTTTTAGAAATAATATACTTTATGTATATTTTCTTCTTATTTTTCAGAAAACTCTGAATAACTCAAATAAAATGCCACATCTAATATGTACCAAATAAAGTACATAAATAGAGAAAAAGTATTATTACATAGTTCAAGTGGCAGCATGTTTTCTTCTGTAATGTACATGAAATAATGGCACAGCCTATAATTGGCTGCATTTTAGAATTAATGAAATATAATATATTCTATTTACATTATTGGAATGCCTTGAGATATAGATATTTATTTCATTATTGGAATGCTTAGCTCTTTGAAGAGCATGATTATTAGCAATGAGTTGTTGATTATAAGCTTTTCTAGAAAGAAAGATTAAAACATAACCGGTTTATACAAATAGGCCATGAGCTTTATCACTGCACTCTTTCAGTTCAGTTCAGTTCAATTCAGTCGCTCAGTCGTGTCTGACTCTTTGTGACCCCATGAATCGCAGCACGCCAGGCCTCCCTGTTCATCACCATCTTTCGGAGTTCACTCAGACTCATGTCCATCGAGTCTGTGATGCCATCCAGTCATCTCATCCTCGGTCGTCCCCTTCTCCTCCTGCCCCCAATCCTTCCCAGCATCAGAGTCTTTTCTAATGAGTCAACTCCTCTCATGAGGTGGCCAAAGTACTGGAGTTTCAGCTTTAGCATGATTCCTTTCAAAGAACACACAGGGTTGATCTCCTTCACAATGGACTGGTTGGATCTCCTTGCAGTCCAAGGGACTCGCAAGACTCTTCTCTGACACCACAGTTCAAAAGCATCAATTCTTCAGCACTCAGCCTTCTTCACAGTCCAACTCTCACATCTATACATGCCCACAGGAAAAACCATACATAGCCTTGACTAGATGGACCTTAGTCAACAAAGTCATGTCTCTGCTTTTGAATATGCTATCTAGGTTGGTCATAACTTTTCTTCCAAGGAATAAGCGTCTTCTAATTTCATGGCTGCAGTCACGATCTGCAGTGATTTTGGAGCCCAAAAAAATAAAGTCTGACACTGTTTCCACTGTTTACTGATCTATTTCCCATGAAGTGATGGGACCAGATGCAATGATCTTTGTTTTCTGAATGTTGAGTTTTAAGCCAACTTTTTCACTCTCCTCTTTCACCTTTATCAAGAGGCCCTTTAGCTCCTCTTCACTTTCTTCCATAAAGGTTGTGTCATCTGCATATCTGAGGTTATTGATATTTCTCCTGGCAATCTTGATTCCAGCTTGTGTTTCTTCCAGCCCAGCTTTTCTCACGATGTACTCTGCATATAAGTTCTGCCCTCCTTTCAGTCTTGACACAATTTTAATTTATTATCTGGAACAACTTCAATCAGTCAGGTTTATAGAACATTTGACTAGCCTTGTATTAAGGAACAGTGCTGTAGTTATAGATGGAGCTTAAGTTGCCAAATTGGGAAGATCAAAATCAATATTCAGATAAATATAAATGACTCAAAATAGCTTCAAAATTTTGAAAATTAGTTCAATTGTTATTAAGAAATATTTGAAACTAGTGATAAAGAACTTGCCTGCCAGTGTAGGAGACACAGGAGATGTGAGTTTCATCCCTGGGTCAGGAAGATCCCCTGAAGGAGAGGCAATCCACTCCAGTATGCTTTCTTGGAGAGTCCCCATGGACAGAGAAGCCTGGCAGGCTCTAGTCCATAGGGTCACAGAGTCAGACACAACTGAAGTGAGTTATTATGCTTACTCCATATTGTTAAGATCATGTTACCTCAAAGTTATAATCACCTTGGTTTTTTTTTTTAAGAAAATATACAAGATTTTTAATGGAAGCCTGTCTATTCTAAATGGAAATTTAAAAAGAAAAGAATACACTAATATTTATTGACTTAAAAAATAATCACAACAAACTTTGGCACATTCTGAAAGAGATATGAATACCAGATCACCTGACCTGCCTCGTGAGAAGTCTGTATGCAGGTCAGGAAGCAACATTTCGAACTGGACATGGAACAACAGACTGGTTCCATATAGGAAAAGTAGTACATCAAGGCTGTATATTGTCACTCTCATTATTTAACTTATATGCAGAGTACATCATGAGAAACACTGGGCTGGATGAAGCACAAGCTGGAATCAAGATTACTCGGAGGAATATCAGTAACCTCAGATATACAGAAGATACCACCCTTATGGCAGAAAGTGAAGATGAACTAAAGAGCCTCTTGATGAAAGTGAAAGAGGAGAGTGAAAAAGTAGGCTTAAAATTTAGCATTCAGAAAACTAAGATCATTGCATCTGGTCCCATCACTTCATGGCAAATAGATAAGGAAACAGTGGAAACTGTCAGACTTTATTTTTCTGGGCTCCAAAGTCACAGCAGCCATAAAATTAAAAGATGGTTGTTCCTTGGAACAAAATTATGACCAACCTAGACAGCATATTAAAAAGCAGAGACATTACTTTGGCAACAAAAGTCTGTCTAGTCAAGGCTATGGCTTTTCCAGTAGTCATGTATGGATATGAAATTTGGACTACAAAGAAAGCTGAGAGCCAAAGAATTAATGTTTTTGAACTGTGGTGTTGGAGAAGACTCTTGAGAGTCCCTTTTACTGCAAGGAGATCCAACCAGTCCACCCTAAAGGAGATCAGTCCTGAATATTCTTTGAAAGGACTGATGTTGAGGCTGAAACTCCAAAACTTTGGGCACCTGATGTGAAGAATTGACTCACTGAAAAAGACCCTGATGCTGGGAAAAATTGAGGGCAGGAGGAGAAGGGGATGACAGATGATGAGATGGTTGGATGGCATCACCAACTCAATAGACATGAGTTTGAGTAAACTTGGGAGTTGGTGACAGACAGGGTGGCCTGTCATGCTGCAGTACATGGGTTGCAAAGAGTCAGACACAACTGAGCAACTGAACTGAAGATTTAAGGGCTATGTTTTATTCGGTGGAATTTGTCAGACTTAAGCCTGAAGCAGCATCTTAAGTAGCCCTGAGAGAACTGCTTCAAGGAGGCAGGGGGAGATGGGGTAGGAGTCAGGTTATATAGAAGTTTGCAACAAAGTGCACATAGTCTGAAACATTGAAAGTATTTTTGTGAATGAATGAAAATCAGATGTCTCAGATTAAGAAATTCATTTTTTTTTAAATGTATGAGAAGATGCAAGAGTCTGTGCTCACTGAAATCTTTCCTTTTATATGCATCTCAGCTATCTGGGCCAATATCATGTGTTTTCACATTTTGAGCTTCCTCGGGGTTCCTGGGTAGGAGGTAACTGAAGCCTGATGGTTGCTGTTCACAGAGATTCTTCTCCTTTGAGTGTCCTGGATGGCTAGAATGGCTGATGACTGTGACATCCTTGTTTAGTTATGGCAGGAAGTATTCCAATTTCATGGCATTTCTGTTTACTGTTATATGCTATTTAAATTTATAAACATCTCTGTGCATCCCTGCTATTAATAAGCTGCTTCAGTCATGTCCAACTCTTTCTGACCCAGTGGACTATAACCAGCTAGGTCTCTTTGTCCGTGAGTTTCTCCAGGCAAGAATATTGGAGTGCATTGCCATTTCCTTCTCCAGCGGACCTTCCCCATCCAGGGATGGAACCTGAGTCTCTTATGTCTCCTGCATTGACAGGTGTGTTCCTTACCACTAGCGCCACTTGGGAAGCCCTAATCAAATACATGTCAAGTGGCTCATTGGTAAGTAATCCACCTACAATGTGGAAGACTTGAGTTTGATCCCTAGGTGGGGAAGATACCCTGGAGAAGGGCATGGCTACCCACTCCAGTATCCCTGCTTGGAGAATCCCCATAGACAGAGTGGCCTGGCGGGCTGCAGTCCATAGGGTCACAAGGAGTTTGACATGACTGAGTGATTAAGTACAGCATATATATATGTATGTATATATATATATGTAGATTTTGTATGATGTGTAGTGAAATCTTGAATCCTCATTTGCTTCTGCCTACCACAATAGTCCCTCATCTCTGAATCATGAATTCATCAAGTGGTCCATAATTTGTTGAGCAAACCTAGTGGCAATATTCATGTAGTAACATCAACAAGAATTTGAGATATAATTGAAGGAGTTTAAAAATATGGCCCCCAAATTCCTTGACTCTCCTTGCTTTACGTTTACTAGTGCTTCAACCAATTGTACAGTGGTAAAGACCTAACTGACCTCTGAGGCCATTTGGAAAGCATGACTGTTGATTCCTGTAAATCTTGGGCTTATTTCTTTTTACAGTTCAGTTACTGGGAAACTGATCCTTTTGCATCTTGAGTTCATGCTTTCTTAGTTCCAGAGAAGTGTTCAGTCCAGATCTCGTTATGACCTACAACTGAAGCAAGATCTTCTTGAATATTTTCCAGATCATGCTGTGAATTGAGTGTTTCTAGGTGGTGGTGGTTGTTGTTCAACTGCTCAGCCATGTCTGACTCTTTGTGAATCTGTGAATATGTGAATTTGTGAATCTGTATGCCAGGCTACTCTGTCCTTCACTATCTCTGGGAGTTTGCTCAGATTCATGTCCATTGAGTCAGTGATGCTAGTGGGTAGTGGCAACAAGCACCATTCCTGGATCAGCTTTGGGCATTATTTCCTTTAATCCTCTCAGACCCTTCTTTCCACAGCTCTCCATCCCATGCATGTGAGATCAGTTGCCTATGGGCTGTATCTTGGAGAGCCAGCCTCCTCAGATCTCTAGGCGTCTCCATTTACCAAGTTCTCTCTTCTCTGGTATTCTGTTGTATGAACTCTAGCCATCTTAATTTCCCTGGAGTCTCAGCTCTGTCTCCTCAGCTCATGAAACCAATCTGACCTTCACTTGGATTTCCCCCTCCATAAATTCTTAACAAAATGAAAAGACAACCATGGAATGGCAGAAAATATTTGTAAATAGTGCAACCAACAAAAGTGTAATTTCCAAAATATACAATCAGCTCAATATGGAAAAAAAAGTCAAATTTTTGACTCTTTGTGATCCCATGGACTGTAGCCCACCAGGTCCCTTTATCTATGGGATATTTCAAGCAAGAATACTGGAGCAGATGGCCATTTCCTTATCCAGAAGATCTTCCCAACCCAGAGATTGAACCCACATTTCCTACAAGTCTCCTGCATTGGGAGCAGATTTTTTACTGCTGAGCCACCAGTGAAGCCCCTCAAAATGGGCAGACCTAAATAGTCATTTGTCCAAAGAAGACGTATAGGGCAAAAGTAACATGAAACGATGCTCAGCATCAGTAACTATGAGAGATATGCAAATCAAAACTAAAATGAGATATCACCTCACCCCGGTCAAACAAATCTACAAAGAATAATGCTGGAGAGAATGAGGAGAAAAGGTGAAAAGGTCATATATTGTAAGGTATTATATATGAAAATACAATGGATTTAGAAATTTTAAAAAATAACAAATTTGAAGAGCTTATGCTGTTTGATTTAAAGATTTACTTTGAGACTGAGTCTTAGATCTATGAGAATAGGTATAAGGAACAAACATATTTAAAACACAATATCTTAGTAAACCAAAAATTGAAAAGGATGATACTAATTTGGGAAAAATAATATGATAAAGTAGAGAAAATGGAACCCTGATACACTGTTGGTAGCAATGTAAATTGGTGCAGTCACTATGGAAAGCAGTATGGAAGTTCCTCAGGAAACTAAAAATAAAACTACCATATGATCCATCATTCTCACTCCTGAGAATACACCTGGATAGTACTCTAATCCAAAAAGTCACAGATGCCCCAAAGTTCACAGAAGCACTGTTTTCAATAGCCAAGACACTGAATCAACCTAAATGTACCTTGACAGATGAATGGATAAAGAAGATATGGTATGTGAAATGAAAATATTTTCTGCCATATCAATAAACAATAAATGTGACAGCCATCAGTGACTTTTGGCCTCCAATGTTATGAGGGCTCTCAAAACTGCAATTCAACAGATGTTGTCATCCCCTATGGTGATTGCTGAGGAACTAGGGGAACTCAGGAAGCAGCCATCTGTCACTCCTTAAGGTGAACAAGAAAACAGGACCCCCAGACAGCTGAGGTGCATCTGAAAGGAGTGAGATCAGTGAGCCCAGATGCTTGCATCTTCCCATACATAGAATGATAAATTCTTTAACTTGATATCTGATCTTTAATGTTCAGATTGCAGGCTCCCTTTGTTGCAATCTTGTATGTGGCCTGACTCCCCATCCTGCCTCACGTCCTTGGAGCAGTTTTCTCAGAGGTGCTGAGATGCTGTTTCCTGGGCTCAGAGCCCTAAATATTCTCACCAAATAGAACAACTCTACTTTCATGTTGTGACTATATTTTTTTAGTCGGTAGGTGCATATACAATGGAACATTATTCAGTCATAAAAAAGGATGACATAATGCCATTTGCAGCAACAGGGATGCAATTAGAAATTATCATACTAACTGAACTAAGTCAAGCAGAGACAAATAACATATGATATCATTTATGTGTAGAATCTAAGAAAATAACATAAATTAACCTGCTTACAGGCTTCCCTTATGGCTCAGCTGGTAAAGAATCCTCCTGCAATGTGGGAGACCTGGGTTCGATCCCTGGTTGGGATGACCCCCTGGAGAAGGGAAAGGCTACCCACTCCAGTATTCCAGCCTGGAGAATTCCATGGACTCTATAGTTGGACGTGACTGAGTGACTTGCACTTTCACTTTCATTTTTCAACCTGTTTACAAAACAGAAGTAAACTCACAGATACAGAAAACAAACATAGTTACCAAAGGGGAAAAGTGGGGAGGGATAAATTAGGAATTTGGGATTAACAGAAACACAACTACTGTACATAAATTAGATAAACAGCTAGGACCTAATGCATAGTGCAAAGAAATATATTCACATATTGTAATAAACCATAATGGAAAATAATTTGAAGAAGATATACATCTGTATCTATCTATAACTGAATCACTTTGCTATATATCTGAAAACTAATAACATTGTAAATCAACTGTTTCAATTTTTTTAAAAAGTAATAATCAGGGTAATTATATATCTAATCAATAAGCTTCCCTTCTCTCAGGGCTTGATTTCCTATGTTGTCTGATGACTGGCATCTGAAATACCAATGTTTCATATATTTCACTTCTTTTTTTCTGTTTCAAGCCAGAAGGTAAATCTCATCATTGCTGGTCCATAAGAGCTAGAAATCTCGATCTCAACAGTATTTATGTGGATCTTGATTTCACCTCTTTGATGTTACATACCCATGAGAAGAAATTTAATTATGAAAAAATATTTTTATTAATAATGTTTTTGGTGAATAGAAATTGGAAGAGCTGATTCTGAAGCTGAAACTCCAATACTTTGGCCACCTGATGAGAAGAACTGACCCATTGGAAAAAACACTGACACCGAGAAAGATTGAAGGCAGGAGAAAAAGTGACGACAGAGGATGAGATGGTTCAATGGCATCACTGACTCGATGTACATGAGTTTGAGCAAGCCCCAGGAGTTGGTAATGGACAGGGAAGCCTGACATGCTGCAGTTCATGGGCCTGCACAGACTCAGACATGACTCAGTGACTGAACTAAACTGAACACTAAACACATTAGCAATAAATCCATTATAATGATATGCTATGAAAAAAAGTATATATGCGTCTAGATTTCCTTGCAAAGGCAGGACTTACACATTTAAAAAACACTTAGAATAGAAAAAAAAATTTAAGATGGATATCTTAGTCTGTAAAATGTCATTAATTAAGCTTCATGAGAATGTTACCACTAATATTTTACTCTATACGCAGACATTTCATCCAATCCATTTTTCATATTCCCTGATGACAAGAATGGGAGAAGAGGGAAAAGATGGTGATAATGTTTCAGTGCATGTAAGCTATTAATGATTTTGCCTGAAATCTGCTAGGAGAGGGTGATTGAAGTGGAGGAAAGGACATTTGTCATTGGAACTGAGGAACATAAAGGATTGATAAGTCAAGGTATGGTTAGATCCACTATGTGGATTTTTAAATTCCCACAAGTGGTGACAAGTATTAATACTGGGGAGAGCAATCATAAGCCAGGTGCTATGAATTAGAGGCATCGACCATAATGAATGCCTGGAACCTAAATCCAACACCTTCCTCCTCCCAATATTGTACATCAAAGAAATATCTGGAAGTGATAATGCAGAGTAAGAAAGACATCTGACTTTATCCAAGGCTAGAGATTTGGGAAAATAATATAAAGTTACTTTATTGAAGGAGCCACAGGGATGCTGGATTGCCAAAAAGAGTGGGAGGGGAGGAGAAAGCCTAATTTTAGAAAGAGCAAAAGAGTCAAAATGATGATTTTGCGAAGTGCTTGATGTTATTAGAAAAGTGGGCTTTTGACACACCTTCAGTTTCAGAGGGGACACTGGGTGAATTTTCACAGGTTTCAGTGTGTGACAATTTGTCCTGAAACTGGTATTCTCCTAGACACCCAGAAAGAACTGTCTAGTGCATGGAGTGACTGTAGTCTGGGGGGTCTGAAGCAATAGGTACTGCTGGATTTTTGTAGTAAATGGAAAACCAGCTCTAAATAATCCATTTTGGTGACTGGGTTTTAAGTCAGTTTGTATTTGCAACCTGGAAGGAGTTGATGAATACAGTGACTATTGTGTCATAAAGAATACCTGCCATCTAATTGTTTGCTAAGATGAGGCCTACATACCAGGCCCTCTGGAGGCATTGTTTTGGATATGTAACCAGGTTTCCTATAGAACAGGCAGAAACAATTTAGGTATGTTAAGCACACTTACATAAAGCACTTACAGGAAAATTGTAGGTCATATCAAAGTCAGGACAAGACATTTGGAAGGAGTTGATGAATACAGTGACTATTGTGTCATAAAGAATACCTGCCATCTAATTGTTTGCTAAGATGAGGCCTACCTACCAGGCCCTCTGGAGGCATTGTTTTGGATATGTAACCAGGTTTCCTATAGAACAGGCAGAAACAATTTAGGTATGTTAAGCACACTTACATAAAGCACTTACAGGAAAATTGTAGGTCATATCAAAGTCAGGACAAGACATTGAACTTATATTTTGTGTGCACTCTTCAAGGCATTCAGCTACTTTAAAGATCTCTTCATTCTGGAATTTCTTTACACATTTATTAATGAAGTGTTGCCAAGAGAAATCACACTGATCTCATTTCATTGTCCTTGTGACTGCCTCAGCTTAATACTTCAAAAGACCTATGAGTTCTTTCCTCAACTGCATAAAAGAAGTAGGCTATAATACTGATAATTATTAGAGAATTGTATCAGTTCAGTCAGTTCAGTTGATCAGTCACGTTCCACTCTTCGTAACCCCATGGGCCGCAGCACACCAGGCTTTCCTGTCCATCACCAACTCCCAGAGCTTACCTAAACTCATGTTCATAGAGTCAGTGATGCAATCCAACCATTTCATGCTCTGTCGTCCCCTTCTCCTCCCACCTTCAATCTTTCCCAGCATCAGGATCTTTTCTGACAACTCACTTCTTTGCATCAGATGGCCAAAGTATTGGAACTTCAGCTTCAGCCATCAGTCATTCCAATGAATATTCAGGATTGATTTCCTTTAGGATGAACTGGTTGGATCTCATTGCAATCCAAGGAACTCTCAAGAGTATTCTCCAATGATACACTTCAAAAGCATCCATTCCTCAGCACTCAGCTTTCTTTTTAGTCCAACTCTCACATCCACACAGGATCACTGGAAGAACCATAGCTTTAACTAGACAGACATTTGTTGGCAAAGTAATGTCTCTGCTTTTTAATATGCTATCTGGGTTTGTCATACCTTTCCTTCCAAGGAACAAGCATCTTTCAATTTCGTGGCTGCAATCACCATCTGCAGTGATTTTGGAGCCCCCAAAAATAAAGTCTCTCATTTTTTCCTGATCTATTTGCCATGATGTGATGGGACCAGATGCCATGTTCTTAGTTATCTGAATGTTAAGTTTTAAGCCATTTTTTTCACTCTCCTCTTTTACTTTCATCAAGAGGTTCTTTAGTTCTTCTTCGCTTTCTGCCATTAGGTTGGTCCCATTGGCATACCTGAGGTTATTTATATTTCTCCTGGCAATCTTGATTTCAGCTTGTGCTTTATACAGCCCAGCATTTCACATGATGTACTCTGCATATAAGTTAAATAAGCAGGGGACAACATATAGCCTTTCCAGATTTGGAACCAGTCTGTTCCATGTCCAGTTCTAACTGCTGCTTTTTGACCTGCATATAGATTTCCCAAGAGACAGGTCAGGTGGTCTGGTATTCTAATCTCTTGAAGAATTTTCCACAGGTTTTGTTGTACACGTAGTCAAAGGCTTGGCGTGGTCAATAAAGCAGAAGCCGATTTTTTTTCTGGAGCTCTCTTGCTTTTTCAATGACCCAAAGGATGTTGGCATTTTGATCTCAGATTCCTCTGCCTTTTCTAAATCCAGCTTGAACATCTGGAAGTTCATGGTTTACAGACAGTTGAAGCCTGGTTTAGAGAATTTTGAGCATTGCTTTGTAGTGTGTGATTTTATTTAAAAGAGGAATTACACCATAAAGGGCAATGCTTTTATTTTAGATAGGTTTATTCACTAGCATGCCATGTATGATTTCTGGTGTGTAAATAACTGCCTTAAGAACTTCTCAAGGGAAAAGATAACTCATTGTTTAATTATGTTATTCCTCCCTCTTTCATTCAACACATTTTTTTTACATTCCTATTATGTCAATTGATGGTGGCATTAGTAATAATACAGAATATGGATTTTGAGTTTTTACTTTCAAATCAAGAAATAGATTAATAGATATATTTGTTAAAAAGAAAAATAGTCACAACCTGAAAGTAGAGAGATATTTTATTTGATAGGAATGTTAAGGACTGTAAGTCTAAGCGGCAGCCTTCTCAGTAGCCCTGAGAAAATTGCTCCAAAGATCTAGGAGAGGGAGCCAAGCCACATACTAGTGTAATAAAGAGAGCAGTCAGTCTGAACATCAAAGAATTTTCCACAGTTTGTTTTGATCCACATAGTCAAAAGGTTTAGCATAGTCAATAAAACAAATAGATGGATTTTTTTTTTCTGGAATTCTCGTTTTTTTTTTTTTTTTTTTTTTTTTATT
>SJYC01011776.1:0-15385 GCA_006408675.1 Madoqua kirkii | reverse complement strand
CCCAGAAGGAGCAGAGATCATCTTCCCCCCGACCTTGAGACTCAGCTGGTTAGCATATTCCCTGTAGCCTGGTTAGAACTAGCCCAGATAACACGAAAAATCCCTTAAGCAAGCCCACATGTGCAAAATTTAGCCAATTAATAGATGCCAAGTACTCCTTGCAACCAATCCACCCTTGCTGACTCACTGTCTTTGTTCTAAGCCTATAAATACTCCTGTAATTTGGTGCTCGGGGCTCTCTGCTTCACTCCACTGCATTGGATGACAGAGTGCCCTAATTCGAGTTAGCAATAAACTCCCTTCTTGCTTTTACATTGCCATGGTGGACTTGTTCTCTCAGTCTATTCGGAGACTTGGACTCCAATCCACCCTTGCTGACTCACTGTCTTTGTTCTAAGCCTATAAATACTCCTGTAATTTGGTGCTCGGGGCTCTCTGCTTCACTCCACTGCATTGGATGACAGAGTGCCCTAATTCGAGTTAGCAATAAACTCCCTTCTTGCTTTTACATTGCCATGGTGGACTTGTTCTCTCAGTCTATTCGGAGACTTGGACTCGGAGGGTAACATTTGGGGGCTCATCTGGAATCTCCCATTGACTAGGCAGAGCAACTTTCCTGGTAGAAGGGGGACCTCACTAGGAGGTAAGAAATCTGAACACCGGTGTTAACTCTGAATAAGCTCAGCTTAAGACCGGGGCCTGGTATCATACTGGGGAGGCAGCTGGGTGTGAGTACAGGAAAAAGTCCAGTGTGAGACCAGGACTCAGTATCGTACCTGGGAGGCGACTGGCTCAGTGAAAATCCTGCAGGTAAGACTGAAAAGATAATCCAGGAAGATCTAGTGTTGGGTTGTTAGTGGCCATCTTGTGTTTGCTGTCTGCATCTGGTCGTTGTGTCTATGTGAGTGCCGGCACCATCTCTGTGTTCTTTGTTTGTTCCTTGGGGCTCCCAGGGCAAACAACTCATGTTTCCAAACATGAGACAAAGGACTTCTACTCCTCTGACTCTTGTGACTGACCATTTCTCTGATTTCAAGTTTAGAGCACAGAATTTACCCCTGCTGGTTAAGAAAAGCAAGTTAGTGACTCTCTGCTCACTTGAATGGCCCGCTGCTAACGTCAACTGGCCACCAGAGGGCACCTTCAGTTTTCCTATTGTTCGAGCGGTCAGAGAAAAAGTGCTTGGTCCCAACCCATTGGGACACCTGGACCAAACTCCATACATCTTGGTCTGGCAGGACCTGGTAGAAAATCCGCCAGACTGGCTTAAACCTTTTATCCTCACACCTCCTAACCCCCCTTGTCCCTCTTCCCCATCACAAGCCTCTTCATGCCCACAGGTGCTAACCATGGAAACTACCAAGGAAAAAGAGGATGAAAAGAGCAAAAATTGGGTGAAGCTGGTGCTCCAGGAATCTTCACTGTACTCCAATCTGTTAGACCTGGAGACAAACTTTCCCCACCCCTCAATGCGGATCTGTATCCGCCTTTGCTTCCACAGGTTCCTCAGGTTTCATCTGGGGGAACAAGGAGGGATGTTGAGCCTTCGACCCCTACCCGAGAAGGGGGCTCCACCCAAGTGGACTCAGGGAAGAACCAGAGGAGTTGCCAATAGGGCGGGGCCTGCCCAAGTGGAAGACTACCTGGAGGTCCCCTCCTCCACTGTCCAGTCATTCGAAGTTCGGGCGGGGCCTGCCCGAGTGGACAGAGAACCGACATATCAATACTGGCCCTTCTCCACCAGTGATTTTACAACTGGAAAACTCAGACCCCCTTGTTTTCTGAAAAACCTCAGGGTCTCATTGATCTTTTAGATTCTATCCTCTTCACCCATGGCATGATTGTCAATAGTTGTTGCGAGTGCTTTTTACCACAGAGGAACATGAACAGATCCTATCAAAAGCACGGAAGAATGTACCCAGGGAGGATGGGAGACTCACTATGCAGCTTAACCTGATTGATGAGGGGTTTCCTTTGGTGTGGCCCCACTGGGATTTCGAGTGCGCTGAAAGTAGGGAGCATCTCCGAGTATACTGCCAGACTCTCATGGCTGGCCTTAGAGCGGCTGCCAGGAGGCCAACAAACTTGGCTAAAATAAAACTAGCTAGACAAGAGCCAAATGAGAGCTTGGAAGCTTTCCTTGAAAGACTAATGGAAGCTTTCAGGCAGTACACCCCTATGGACCCTCAAGCCGATGAGACATGGATGGCAGTCATGCTAGTGTTTGTAACTCAGGCAGCCCCTGACATCAGGAGAAAGTTACAGAAGATAGAAAGGTTGGGTGAACAGTCCTTGCAAGACCTAGTGAGGGCAGTAGAAAGAGTTTTTAATCATAGAGAGACTCCAGAAGAGAGGGAAGAACGTGTCAGGTGAGAAGAAAGAGAGTTTAGGGCTGAAGAAAACCATAGAAATTAGAAAGAGCTGGCCCAGATATTGTTTGCAGGAATAGAACAAGGAAATAATTCTCAGAAGGCAAAGAAAGTTAACTCAAAGGGTGAAGAGAGACCAGCAAGGAGAGGACTTAAGAAGGATCAATGTGCATTTTGTAAGGAATCCGGGCAATGGAAAGACAAGTGCCCCAAGAAAAATCTAAGAGGGAGATCTACCAAACCGGAGGGGTATTCAAATATCCTCTATGCAGGAGAGGATAGCGACTAGGGGGTCAGGGCCCAGGACACCTCCCTGAGTCCTGGGTAACTATAAATGTGGAGGGGAAACCAGTTGGCTTCATAGTAGATACGGGAGCCCAATGCTCAGTTCTTAATCAGAAAGATGGACCAATGTCTAAAAAGACCAGCTGGGTACAAGGAGCCACCGGGACTAGATGATATGGATGGACCACAAAATGCCACGTGAACTTGGAGGCCCAAAGGAGTGGTCCTTTCTTGTGATACCCGAATGCCTAGCACCCCTGGTGGGAAGAGACTTGCTGTCTAAGGTCAATGCCCAAATTCGTTTGGCCACAGACAGATATCGGTTCTAGACAGGACTGGACATTCTATACAAGTTCTGTCCCTAGCATTAAGGGATGAATGTAGACTGTACTCACCAGAGCCCCCTACAGCTATAGACCCTACTATGCAACAGTGGATTCAAAGATATCCCCTTGCCTGGGCAGAAATAGCGGGAATGGGACTAGCCAAACAAAGACCTCCCATTGTTGAACTGAAAGCCAACCCTTTTCCTGTGAGGGTCGGACAGTACCCCATGAGCCAAGAGGCCCGGCAAGGAATTACACCACACATACAGCACCTCCTGAAGGCAGGGATTCTCAAAAGGTGCCAGTCCCCATGGAATACTCCCCTATTGCCTGTGAAAAAGCCTGGGGGATCTGACTTTAGACCGGTCCAAGATCTACGAGAAGTCAACAAACTGGTGAGTGATATTCATCCCACCGTTTCTAACCCTTATACTCTACTAAGCAGCCTGTCCCCAGATTATGTTTGGTATACTGTCTTGGACTTGAAAGATGCTTTTTTCAGTTTACCCCTGGCCCCCACGAGCCAAGAGATCTTTGCATTCGAGTGGATAGAAGAAGGCAATCAGACCCCAGACAGCTGACTTGGACTCAACTACCACAAACCCAGTGGCCACCGGATGGCCACCTTACCTATGAATTATTGCCACCACTGCCCTCCTGGTCCATGATGCCAATAAACTGACTTATGGACAGCGACTCCTGGTCTATACTCCCCATGTCATCGAAGGGGTTTTAAAGCAGCCACTGGGTAAGTGGATTTCTAATGCCCACTTGACACACTATCAGGCCTTGCTGCTTGACACCCCACGGATACACTTCCAGACTCCCTGCTTCCTGAACGTGGCTACTCTCCTACCCAACCCGGAGGAAGATCGCCCCCTTCATCATTGTGGTGAGATATTGGCTGAGGCAACGGTGGTGCAAAAGGACCTAACAGATGTGCCTTTAAATAACAGTGAGCTGATATGGTTTACAGACGGAAGCAGTTTTATAAAAGATGGGCAGAGAAGGGCAGGGGCCGCAAGAGTTGATGACTCTGGGCAGACAATACGGGCGAAAGCCCTTCCCCCAGATACCTTCGCACAAAAGGCAGAATTGATTGCCTTAATACAGGCCCTAGAGAGGGCCAAAGGAAAAAGAATTACCATTTTTACCAACAGCCGGTATGCATTTGGTACTGTGCACATTCAGGGCCCAATATATAAAGAACGGGAGTTTTTGACAGCCGAAAGGAAAGAAGTTAAGAATCTGCCTGAGATCTGCAGACTCTTGGAGGCTGCCAGCTTCCTCGAGTAGTGTCAATAGTGCATGTCCCTGGATATCAAAAAGGAGGGGACCCCAGGGCACAGGGCAACTGTGCCGCCGACATGGCAGCTCAGGAAGCATCTAATAAAGACTATATTGCCCCCATACTGACAATAGGATTACCATCCCCAGGTATGGGAACCTTACTCCCGGTCCCTGAGTATTCCTCATCTGATCTTGCCTGGATTCGAGAGAATGCCAACCTTCGAGAGAGTGAAGATGGATGGTACCGAGACCCAGATGACTACTTGATGCTTCCTGCCAACTTGGGTCGGCACCTATGTGAGCATCTACACCTTGCCATCTATCTAGGAGAGAAAAAGACCCTAATGCTTCTCCAGACAGCACGTCTGAGGTTTCCTTGGCAAAAGGTGACTGTACGAGACATAGTCCATGTTTGCAAAGCATGCCAGCTGATGAGGCCAGGAAAAGGACAACATGCAGGAACGAGGTACCAGGGAGAAAGATCAGGGCAGCATTGGGAGATAGATTTTACAGAGTTAAGGTCAGGTGAGTATGGATATCGTCATGTGCTAGTCATGGTGGATACTTTCTCAGGGTGGATAGAAGCCTTCCCGACTAAGGGAGAAACAGCTATGAGAGTAGCCAAGAAGATCCTAGAAGAAATAGTACCTAGCTTTGGCCTGCCGGTGACCATTGGCTCTGATAATGGGCCTGCTTTTGTGAACCAGATTGTCCAGGGACTTGCCTTAGTCCTGGAGACCAAATGGAAGTTACATTGTGAGTACAGTCCAGGACAGGTTGAGAGGATAAATCGGACCCTAAAAGAAACTTTGGCAAAGTTGGCAATAGAGACTGGTGGGGACTGGGTGACTCTCCTTCCCTTTGCCCTCTTCCATATGCATAATACCTCCTACAAGCTTAACTTGACCCCTTTTGAAGTTATGTATGAAAGACCCCTTCCTGTGTGTCCTATCTTTGAAGGAAAGAAACAACCTCCCCCTACTTTAGGGCAGTTCCAAGAGGCCCTGATGGCATTGGGCAAATTACATACTCGTGTCTGGAAGTTGCTCCGAGAAATAGATGAAGGTCAAAACCAGGGAACCATCCCCTTGCATAATATTGGCCCAGGAGATTGGGTATGGGTTAAGCGGCACCAGACCAAGGCATTAAAACCTAGATGGAAGGGTCCTTATGTTGTTCTCCTTACCACCTCCACTGCCCTAAAGGCTGACGGTATTGGACCTTGGGTGCATTGCAACCACGTGTGTCGGGCCATCCCAGAAGAACACAAGAAAGCCGAGAAGAATGGGAGGTAACTCTGCACCCATCAAACCCCCTCAAGCTGAAGCTCAGCTGCCGATGAGAACCAGGCAAGTCATCTTGACAATCTTATTAATGATCACTCTTCTCGACTCTGGAGCTGCTAGCGCCAACCCGCATAAGCCAGTCAAGATCACCTGGAAACTACAGAATGGAATGACACGAGAGGTGCTCAACTCGACCACTGAAGTACATCCTCCAAACACTTGGTGGCCAGACTTGTACTTTGACCTCAAGCCAGTGGTAGATGTAACCTGGGCAAGGGGTTTTCTTCAGAATCAGGGATTCTGGATATGTCCGGGCTACCAAAGACACAATTGGAAGACTTGTGGAGGGGGCACAGGACTACTATTGTAAATCATGGGATTGTGTAACTTCTAATGATGGGCCTAGATGCTGGGAAGTAGGGAATTGGGACCTACTTAACTTTTCATTTGCCAAACACTTACCTCCCTATAGGGACTGGGGATGTGAAGAAAACTGCAATTATGCACAAATAAGGGTGAGATTTAACCAAGAAAAAACTAAAAAAGGAGAGAGCATGGGTTTCAGGCTTGTCTTGGGGAATTCAAACCAGAAGGGACCAGTTTACAAGTATTTACAGTCGAATTATAATTATAAGCCAAATTTTACAGCCGGTGCAGATGTACAGTATAGGTCCAAACTTGGTTGAGAGAGCCAATGCAACCCCCCGTCTAATGACCATGGCCCTCACATCCCTAGTTCCATCTAGACGTGTGGGGTCCCTGGGTCCCATTCGTAATCTTGGAAACTCAGACCCGCTATGGAAATTGGTGTGAGCAGCCTATACAACACTAATTCAAACTAACCCAGAGGCAATTAGATCTTGCTGGCTCTGCTCTAACTTGTATCCCCCTTATTATGAGGCAGTAGGCCTCAATGCTTCTTACAATCTGGCCAATGACATGGATCCTCCTCAGTGCCGTTGGGGAGAATGGAAAGTGGGTCTTACAATGAGAGAAGTCTGGGGAAAAGGGTAATGTGTGGGCAAGGTATCACCAGAGAAATCCTTACTGTGTGCACATGCCATTTAGCCCACAAACTTGCCCATAGCTAAATCGTTAATTCCAGAGATGGGGGGATGGTGGATTTGCGCATGTACTGGGCTGACTCCTTGTTTACATAGCTCAGTATTCAACCCCAAAGAAGAATTTTGCATGTTGGTGGCAGTAGTACTAAAAATCCTGTACCACCCTGATGAGCCAGTTTATGATTATTGGGCCCCAAAACTGACTCTCAGCTCTCACGAAATATGCAGCAGAGTTAAAAGAGAACCTATCACTGCCATTACCCTAGCAACTATGTTTCGCCTTGGAATCGCCGGAGCCGAGACAGGAATAGCGGCCCTGTCCCTCCACAGTCAGGGATTTAACTCGCTACAGGCAGCCATAGATGAAGACATTACCCACCTAGAAGAATCAATGAATGCCTTAGAAAAATCGTTGACCTCCCTATCCGAAGTGGTCTTGCAAATTTGCAGAGGGTTAGACTTGCTTTTCCTGCAGCAAGGAGGGCTCTGTGCACCCCTAGGAGAGGAATGTTGTTTTTACGCTGACCACACTGGAGTAGTCAGAGAATCTATGGCCAAAGTGAGAGAGGGACTGGCCCAACGTAAAAGAGAGCAAGAGGCTCAGCAAGGGTGATTCGAGTTCTGGTTCCAGCAGTCCCCCTGGCTAACGACTTTAATTTCTACGCTACTGGGATCCCTGCTGGTGCTTCTACTAATACTTACCTCTGGTCCCTGTATTATTAACAAGCTTATAACCTTCATAAAGGAAAGTATCAATGTGGCGCAGCTGTTTGTACTCAGGCAACAATACCAGACAGAGCCCCAGAAGATAGAGGGAGATTCCTCTATATGACCAAAGTACAGGGAGGAATGTTGAGACCTGACAGAAGCCATGACAAGCTTCAAGGACTAAAGTGGCCAGAGCTACAATCACAGAAAAAGCTGGGTCACTGCCCAGAAGAAGCTGAGATCATCATCCCCCGCCCCCAACCTTGAGACTCAGCCGGTCAGCATATTCCCTGTAGCCTGGTTAGAACTAGCCCAGATAACATGAAAAGTCCCTTAAGCAAGCCTGCATGCACAAAATTTAGCCAATTAATAGATGCCAAGAACCCCTTGCAACCAATCCACCCTTGCCAACTCACTGTCTTTGTTCTAAGTCTATAAATACTCCTGTAATTCTGGGCTCGGGGCTTTCTGCCTCACTCCACTGCATTGGATGTGACAGAGTGCCCTAACTCGAGTTAGCAATAAACTCCCTTCTTGCTTTTGCATTGCCGTGGTGGACTTGTTCTCTCAGTCTATTTGGAGACTTGGACTTAGAGTGTAACAGTTCACAGTTCACGTATTGCTGAAGCCTGGCTTGGAGAATTTTGAGCATTACTTTTCTAGCATGGACATCACCAGATGGTCAACACCAAAATCAGATTGATTGCATTATATGCAGCCAAAGATGGAGAAGCTCTATACAGTCAACAAAAACAAGACCAGGAGCTGACTGTGGCTCAGATCATGAACTCCTTATTACCAAATTCAGACTTAAACTGAAGAAAGTAGGGAAAGCCGCTAGACCATTCAGGTATGACCTAAATCAAATTCTTTATGATTATACAGTGGAAGTCAGAAATAGACTTAAGAGCCTAGATTTGATAGATAGAGTGCCTGATGAACTATGGAATGAGGTTCATGACATTGTACAGGAGACAGGGATCAAGACCATCCCCATGGAAAAGAAATGCAAAAAAGCAAAATGGCTGTCGGAGTGTAACATTTTGGGGCTTGTCTGAGATGTCCCTATGACTGGGTAGAGCAATTCTCCTGGTAGAAGGGGGACCTTGCTAGGAGGTAAGAAATCTGAACACCGGTGTTAACTCTGAGTAAGCCCAATGTAAGACCAGGGCCCGGTATCGTACTGGGGAGGCAGCTGGGTGTGAGTACAGGAATAAGTGCAGTGTGAGACCAGGGCTCGGTATTGTACCGAGGAGGCAACTGGCTCTGTGAAAATCCTGCAGGTAAGACTGAAAAGAGAACCCAGGAAGATCTAGTATTGGGCTGTTAGTGGCCATGTTGTGTTTGCTGTCTGAGTTTGCTCGTTGTGTCTGTGTGAGTGCCGGCACCGTCTCTGTGTTCTTTGTTTGTTCCTAGGGGCTCACAGGGCAAACAACTCATGTTTGCCAACATGGGACAAAGGGCTTCTACTCCTCTGACTCTTGTGACTGACCATTTCTCTGATTTTAAGTCTAGAGCACAGAATTTATCCCTGCTGGTGAAGAAAAGCAAGTTGGTGACTCTCTACTCGGTTGAATGGCCCACTTTTAATGTCAACTGGCTGCCAGAGGGCACCTTCAGCTTGCCTATTGTTCAAGCGGTCAGAGAAAAAGTGCTCAGTCCCAACCCATTGGGACACCCGGACCAAACTCCATACATCTTGGTCTGGCAGGATCTGGTGGAAAATCCGCCAGACTGACTTAAACCTTTTGTCTGCACACCTTGTAACTCCTCTTGTCCCTCTTCCCCATCACAAAGGAGAAGTACGGACGTCCACGACTGGTACCTTTGATGGTTCCTATTTCTTTTACTTTTCTCGTTTTTAGTCCGTCTTGGCCACGAGGTCTTTAGGAGTGATATGGGGTTAGACAATCTGGAACTATGGTTTGAAAGGGACGGGGGGATGCGCCTAGGTGTAAGCGAAAACGAAGGTGTCCAGGGAGTTCAGAGCAGACCCCCTTGTTCCTCCCTGCAGCTCCCTTTGGCCCCTACTTTGGCCAGGAGGCAACTCTGGGATTTTATATGAAGAAGATCATTGCCTTAACTCATACCAACTGCATAAGCCATCAATGGCTGTAGAATAAGGTAAAAGTCATTGCTAAAGCCCTGCTGAGGTGCTGCTGCTGCTGCAGCTAAGTCGCTTCAGTCTTGTCCAACTCTGTTGAACCCCATAGACAGAAGCCAAGCAGGCTCCCTCATCCCTGGGATTCTCCAGGTAAGAACACTGGAGTGGGTTGCCACTTCCTTCTCCAATGCAGGGAAGTGAAAAGTGAAAGTGAAGTCACTTGGCCATGGCTGACTCTTAGCAACCCTATGGACGCAGCCTTCCAGGCTCCACTGTACATGTGTTAGATCCGGAGAAGGCCTAATCACCGGAACCATCGTCTCACAGACCACCAAGACCCGGAATTCGATGCAAACTGCAAGAGGATTTTATTAAGCCGGCGCGCCGGGGTTCCAACTCCTCGGGAGGAGTGAACCCAGAACACTGGTCGCAAAGGATTTTTATACAGAAAAATCACAAGCAGGCGGGAATAGGGTTAGGATACTGGGGACAATGTGATAGGGGGCCATAGGCAGGTACAGGTGGGGTGAGGACGTTTGATTGGTGGGCAAGGCTTAACATTTAAGGGGATAGGTCTGCAAGTTATCAGGTTGAAACGGCTGGCTGACTACCCCGCGGCGGTTGGCCAGTCTTCAGAAAAACAGCTACCTGGAAAAGTCTAACAGAAAATACATTTCTGGGGGCGTTGGCGGGGGGGTGTCTCTTGTAAGGGCTAGGAAACTAGGTTATAAGTCATCAGTTAAGGATTAATAGAAAAACTCACCACTATAGAGGGGCTTTTTCAAGGATCAGGAGGCCATGAGTCACCAGATAAGGGGAAGGCTATTTTCCATGAGGTATGGCCTGCCTTTGGGGTTTTAGAACAAAGGAGACTTAAAATTTTAACCTAATTCCTTCACATGGAATTTTCCAAGCAAGAGTACTGGAGTGGGATGCCATTGCCTTCTCTTTCTGCTGAAGTGAGGATTTAATAAAAGAAGGTGTGAGTTGACCCCGCCAATCTTTTGACATTAACTGCCAAAATGTGTCATCTTCCAGAACTCCAGAGCTTTTGACCAGGGATGATTTCTTAAACAAAAGAGTTGCCTGATGAAGATGCAAGAAAGGGCTATGTTATGAGGTTGGAGGGCAGGAGACAGGAAGAACTTCCAGGATAGCTGAGCAAAGAACTCTTCTAAACAAGCAACACCACCACCACCAACAAAAATCTGAGCAAAATAGTCAGAAACAATAACTTAAGGCCCATTAAAGTGGTGGGAAAACATGCAGCAGCTGAGAAACATATTCAAGAGTATTGAATCTCAGTGACTCAGTGGTAAATAATCTGCCTGCAATGCAAAAGATAAGGGTTCCATTCCTGGGTTCAGAAGACACCCTGGAGAAGCAAATGGCAATCCATGCCAGTATTCTTGTCTGGGAAATCCCATGGACAGAGAGGACTGGCAGGCTATGGTCCTCAGGGTTTCAAAGAGTCAGACATGTGAAAAGAATCCATGCCCAGATCTTAAAAGATGTATCTCAGACCACACAGCGACTTGGTGGACCGCCTTTGTTAAAAGCACTGAGAATATTTGAATTCTCAGCAAGCTGCAATACTTCAAAAACCAAACTATGCATTTTTAAGATTTTCATAGTTGTTTCTTCAGCCTGAGTCTGACTGGAACGTCTCGTTCCTGCTACTCTGCACCATATTTCTAAATACAATTCTTTCATCAGATTTCTTTTGTAGAACCGCTTACTCCAAATGATTTGTGCTTTCTCTCTCCAGACTATCTTCCAGTGCCAACTTTCTAGCAGTTCCCATCTTCCTGCCTAAATTTAGTTCCATTTTAAAGAATTTTCCTCACCCTCATCAAAGGTACCATCTCTATTAAGACTTTTCCCCTTCTCCTTGTCTGAGCCAAAAGATGGATTCTCTGAAGGCACTGTTTCTCCTATGCCACATAAGGAAGGTTGCTACTTTTCTTGTAGATCATGCCCCTAATGTCCAGGGTGATCTGGTGCTGTCACCAAGATCCTTTTGCTACAATTTACATCTTCAATTTCTCTTTACCAGCATAATCTTAAGCCTATCGTGTGTGTGTGTGTGTGTGTGTGTGTGTGTGTGTGTGTGTATGCGCACACATGCTCAATTGCTCATTCATGTCCAACTGTGTGTGACTCCATGAACTGTAGCCTGCCAGGCTCCTCTGTTCATGGAACTTTCTGGGCAAGAATACTGGAGTGGGCTGCCATTTCCCATTCCAGGGGATCTTCCTAACCCAGGGATTGAATCCATGTCCCTTGCATCTTCTGCATTGGCAGGCAAATTCCTTACCCCTGCACTACCCAGAAAGCACCAAACCTATAATACTCTAGCCCAAACTGATTGGGAATTTGCACCCTGATCACAGTTTACTTTCCTGCCATAATCCTAGATGGCTTCTAGATCTACATAGGTAACCAAGAGAACACATATGTTTTATAACATCAACACTATTTTAATTTCTATGGCCTGTTTTTCCACACATTCTCAGCACTTTACCTCTTTAGGCAATACTTTTCAAAATAATTTTTAATTTAGGTATTCCTCCCTTTATTATACTTTATTTTTTGGCTTTGCCACATGGCATGCAGGATCTTTGTTCTCCAGCCAGAAAGTGAGCCTACAACCCCTGCACTGGAAGTGCAGAGTCTTAACTGCTGGACAAGGGCTTCCCTGGTGGCTCAGCGGTAAAGAATCCACCTGCCAATAGGAGACACAGGGTTGATCCCTAGGTCAGAACGATC
Source organism: Madoqua kirkii (assembly GCA_006408675.1). NCBI lineage: Eukaryota > Metazoa > Chordata > Mammalia > Artiodactyla > Bovidae > Madoqua > Madoqua kirkii. The sequence continues at coordinate 3,184 of SJYC01011776.1, read as the reverse complement.
CCCTGTAGGATGGCAATCCATTCCAGCATTCTTGCCAGTGTGACCCCATGGAGAGAGAAGCCTGGCAGACTACAGTCTATGGGGACACAGAAGATTCTGACACAACTTGGTAACTAAACAACTGCTGGACCACCAGGGAAGTCCCCAGACAATACTTTTAATATTATTATAATTTGGAACTCCTCAAAGAGATTAAAGAGACGACAGCTTATCTAGCCTTCATAATCATTTCTGCCTTTCTTGTTCTTTCACTGTCTTACTTCTGTCTCTTTTCCTCTTCCTTTTTCTTAAGATTTTAAACACCTTCACTTTTTCATGTAAAACCTTCATTCTCTCAGCTCTTGTCACTTTCTTACCAAAATGGATTTTTTTTTCTTTTCAACCATAATTTTATCTGTGCTTTGAATGACTGTATTCCTTCACGTTGGCTGTCTTCTCTAATATTGTATGGTGCTCAAACTTCTGTTAATCTCATCCTTAGTTTTCTTCTAGTACATTTGGAGACTGCTGAGTATTTTTGAAAAATGCTGCTGAGTCTTTCTCAGAGTTCCTTTCTGTTTTTTTTTTTTCCATTGTTATTTTCACTGAGTCATTTGTAAATTTTTTGAAAAGAATTGCAATCAACTCCATACCTTGCTCCCTATTTAAAGGTGAGTGCATTTTTCATGTGGAGAAGGGAATGCTGAAAAAGAAAAAAAAAAGTGGTTGCCTACAGATAGTACCTTTCATATCTTGCTGTATAGAAAAACATCAAAAAATCCCAACTCTTCTCAGGTAATAGGAAGTTTGAAGTTTTAATTTCTAGAAGCTTTCTCCAGGCTGTTCCTTTTCATTGCTATACAGTAAGCCCCCTACCTACAAACAAATTCTGTTCCAAGAGCTTGTTCATAAGTCCAGCAAAGTTAGCCTAAGTACCCAACTACCTGAAGCTGAAGATCCAATACTTTGAATGCCTGATGCAAACAGCTGAATCATTAGAAAAGACCTTTATGCTGGGAAAGATTGAGGACAGGAGAAGGAGGTGACACAGGATGAGATGGTTGGATGGCATCTTCAACTCAAAGGACATGAGTTTGAACAAATTCAAGAAGAGAGTGAAGGACAGGGAAGCCTGGTGCACTGCAGTCCATGGGGTCCATAGAGTCGCACACAACTGTGCAACTGAAAAACAATGAGGCTATATAGAGCTGTACTGTACTGGTTTATAATACTTTTTACACAATTAATAGGTAAAAACAAACAAAAAATAAGGAAAACATTTTAAATCTTAGAGTAGAGAATCTTGAAATGTACAGTACAACAGCTGGCATGTAGGGACTGTATCAGGTGAAGTGGCAAGAAAAGTTACTGACTGGAGGAAAGTGAGGTGAGAGATGGTAGAGCTGAAGGATCATCAGCAACAGGAGACAGAGGGCAATCTGTGATGTCACTCACACCTGACACTGAGGGCACAGGTTCTGGTTACTTACCAGCTTCTATCTACCCTCTTGAAAAAAAATGGTCCAGTGATGTCCCCTTTTTTTTTTTTCCCTCATCATAAATGACAGGATAGCAGAGATTGCTTTCTGAACATCTGCCGCAACCTTCAGGTAGCATTCTACATTCTATAGTCCTGTGCCTCAACAATTAACAGTGCCCCCTCAAATAAAGAAAATCCCCTTGCTATTTCTTGCATCGTGAACCTCTTCAGTTCCTCAGTTACTTCTTCTCTCTTTGTCTTTTCCCTGGGCATGTTCACATCTTTGAAAGTTTGCAAGTTGAAGGTCCATATGCAAGGAACTTTCTCTACCTTGCAATAGGCATTTTTAGAAAGTTCAAACACTCACAAGGCACCTTTGTTACTCCCTCCTGTCGGATGACTGACTGTAGGTTTCCTACACTGTTGGAGAAGCCCAAGCTGTTGTCCAGGTCTGATTTTTCCCTGGCATCTCACATGTTCCTCAAACAAGGGTGAGGTTTCAGGGCTTATGGAGATCTAGAAATCTTGCTAAGTATTTTACTTGCATGTTAGTACGTCTGTGTCCTTCTCTCTGCACCTCTCCTAATCACTATCTCCAGTTTCCCCACCTTCATTTCCAGACAAGTAATGTAAAACCAGTGCCTTAGTGCAGTCACCTCAAATTTGTATGGTAGGTCTAATTCTGAATCAACTGCCATTTCAAATTTAGTTTTTTCTCATATCTTCTTTCTCTAACCAACACTCCCTCACTGCCCCAACCCCTACATTACTCTCATTAAATATTTAGCCCACTGTATCTGAGGAAGGTCTGGGAAGATTGCCTTATCCTGTTTGAGAAATCTTTTGGAAAACTCAATCTTGTCTCAATATTTCTGCAATGCAAACCTTGGCATGGGGCAGATCACTTTCCTCTTCTAAATGTCTCAGTCTCCATATTACGATTGATTCATTTTGGACTTCAGTCTGTAAACAGAAAATGTTCTTCTTAGAAAAATGTGCAATTTCTTTCTTCTCAGCTTTCAAGTCCCTTACTTTAGTTCATATCTTTCTTTGATTATAACCAATAACTTTAAGAAATACACAGTACACATTAGACTGCTTGCTATTTTTGTTTCTCTAAACTATTGATGCTACATGTTTCAGATAAATAATCTGAGTCTCAATATAAAACTGATCACAGTGTCAGCAGCCATCTCATCACTGTAGATAAGGTACAGGATTTCCATCCGTACCTTCTACCAGATGAGCATCATCATTCATCTGTTCCACCTCCTTGACTCAGCTTATTCTACACTTCAGGATCTATCATTTTTTCTATGGACCTTATTCCTTACTAACAATATTACATAAAATATTACTCTTTGATTTGAAAGTAACAGAAAGCACAATTTTAACTGGTGTAAGCAATAGTGATTTACACTTTAGATATGCTTAAATCACGGTTTTCTGTAAATTTGTATTAAATATCTCCAAATCCTACTTTCAGCAGTGTTTCCACTTTTATCCTGCTAAGAGAAAACTGGCTTTGGCTGATCAGTGCCATAGGAAATGCCCACAGGGAATGTGACTTGGGATTTCTAGCACTGATCTGGGTCACAGCTGACCATGCAAAAGGTATTAACAAAGCAAAAAATAAATTAAAGAGAAAATTCTGCTTTCTCCTGTAATATCAAAGGCCTTTAGTTAGATCTCTTATTTCACAAACAGCGTATTTTTTTTGTTTGT
>SJYC01011775.1:0-11557 GCA_006408675.1 Madoqua kirkii | reverse complement strand
CTCCACCTCACACTAGGAGCGCAGAGTCTCAGCCCCTAGACCACCAGGGAAGCCTCCCACCACTCACTTTAGGGTGGGTAAGAATTTTATGTAAAAAAGTAAGTAGTTGTGTGCACAGTTCCTCTGACCCATGGAATTCTTTAATGTGAAGCTGGTTCAGTTTGCTCTTCTCTCGTTTTGTTAGTTGCCTGCCAATGATTTGGACAGTAAATAATTATAGAGAGATTCAAACGGGAGGTACTAAAGAGAGATGCAGACCACACTCTATGATCCTTTCTTGCTGTTTGGTGGAGTATTGTTTGATGCCAACTTCATTGGATCAGATGTGTATAAGAGACAGAGATACTACTTTGCCAACAAAGGTCCATCTAGTCAAGGATATGGTTTCTCCAGTGTTCATGTATGGATATGAGAGCTGGACTGTGAAGAAAGCTGAGTGTCAAAGAATTGATGCTTTTGAACTGTGGTGTTGGAGAAGACTCTTGAGAGTCCCTTGGATTGCAAGGAGATCCAACTAGTCCATCCTAAAGGAGATCAGTCCTGGGTGTTCATTGGAAGAACTGATGCTGAAGCTGAAATGCTAATACTTTGACCACTTCATGTGAAAGGTTGACTCATTGGAAAAGACCCTGATGCTGGGAGGGATTGTGGGCAGGAGGGGGAAGGGGATGACAGAGGATGAGATGGCTGGATGTCATTACCAACTTGATGGATGTGAGTCTTGTGTACTTCAGGAGTTAGTGATGGACAGGGAAGCCTGGCATGCTGGAATTAATGGCATCACAAAGAGTCGGACAAGACTGAGCGACTGAACTGAACTGAACTGCACTGATGCTGGGAAAGATTGAAGGCAGGAGGAAAAGGGGACGACAGAGGATGAGATGGTTGGATGGCATCACTGAATTAATAGAAATGGGTTTGAGTGGACTCCGGGAGTTGGTGATGGACAGGGAGGCCTGGCATGCTGCGATTCATGAGGTCACAAAGAGTTGGACATAACTGAGTGACTGAACTGAATTGAACTGAATCAATGAAACAACCAATGATGGTTTTCATCAATCTATACTGTTTCTAGTATGGAGTCATTTTGAATTAAACAAGTTCTGTAGGTAAATGAGCTACAACATATTACTTACTGTATTTATGTATATCAACTCTTTTCAAAGAAAAATTTCAAAATACTGTAATAATTTAATACTGACCTCTTTGTATTAGTATATCTGATTACCATAGTCTGCCAAATTTTCTCTAGGAGAGAGATCTTGTAGGAATCAGTTCAGTTCAGTTCAGTCGCTCAGTCCTGTCCGACTCTTTACCACCCCATGCATTGCAACATGCCAGGCCTCTCTGTCCATCACCAAATCTCAGAGTTCACTCAACCTCACTTCCATCGAGTCAGTGATGCTATCCAACCATCTTATCCTCATTCATCCCCTTCTTCTCCTGCCACCAATCCCTCCCAGAATCAGTTTTTTTCCAATGAGTCAGCTCTTTGCATGAGGTAGCCTAAGTACTGGATGGAGTTTCAGCTTTAGCATCATTCCTTCCAAAGAACACCCAGGACTGATTTCCTTCGGAATGGACTGGTTGGATCTCCTTGTAATCCAAGAGACCCTCAAGAGTCTTCTCCAACATCACAGTTCAAAAGCATCAATTCTCTGGTGCTCAGCCTTCTTCACAGTCCAACTCTCACATCCATACATGACCACAGGAGAAACCATAGCCTTGACTAGACGGACCTTTGTTGGCAAAGTAATGTCTCTGCTTTTTAATATGCTATCTAGGTTGGTCATAACTTTTCTTCCAAGGAGTAAGTATCTTTTAATTTCATGGCTGCAGTCACCATCTGCAGTGATTTTGGAGCCCCGCAAAATATAGTCTGACACTGTTTTCACTGTTTCCCCATCTATTTCCCATGAAGAGATGGGACCAGATGCCATGATCTTCGTTTTCTGAATGTTGAGCTTTAAACCAACTTTTTCACTCTCGAAATAGCTGAGAAAAGTAAAGAAGCAAAAGAAAAGGAGAAAAGTATTCATATGCATCTGAATGCAGAGTTCCAAAGAATAGCAAGGAGAGATGAAAAAGCCTGCCTCAGTGATCAATGCAAAGAAATAGAACAGTAGAATGGGAAAGATCAGAGATCTCTTCAAGAAAATTAGAGATACCAACAGAATATTTCATATAAACACGGGCACAATAAAAGGCAGAAATGGCATGGGCCTAACAGAAGCATAAAATATTACGAAGAAGTAGCAAGAATAAACAGAAACACTGTACAAAAGAGATTATAATGACCCAGATAACCATGATGGTGTGATCGTTCATCAAGAGCCATATACTCTGGAATGTGAAGTCAAGTGGTCTTTAGGAAGCATCACTATGAACAAAGCTAGTGGAGGTGATGAAATTCCAGCTGAGCTATTTCTAATGCTAAAAGATGATGCAGTGAAAGTGCTGCACTTAATATGCCAGCAAATTTAGAAAACTTAGCAGTGGCCATAGGCTGAAATAAGTCAATTTATATTCTAGTTCCAAAGAAAGACAATGTCAAAGAATGTTAAAACTACTGCACAATTGCATTCATCTCACATGTTAGCAAAGTAATGATGAACATTCTTCAAGCTAGGCTTCAATAGCATGTGAATTGTGAATTTCTGGATGTTCGAGCTGGATTTAGAAAAGGCAGAGGAACGAGAGATTAAATTGCCAACATCTGTTGGACCATGCTGGGTGGGGTGGGGGGGACAAGAGAACTCCAGAAAAAAAAAAATCTGCTTCTGCTTCACTGACTATTCTAAAGACTATGTATGGATGTCAATAAACTGTGGAAAATTATTCAAGAGATGAAACTAGACCAGCTTACCTGCCTCCTGAGAAATTTATATGCAGGTCAAGATGTAACAGTTAGATCAGACATGGAACAACAGACTTGTTCCAAATTTGAAAAGGAGTGCATCAAAGCTGTATATTGCCACCCTGCTTATTTAACTTATTCTCAGAGTGCATCATGTGAAATGCCATGCTGTATGAAGCAGGAGCTGGAGTCACGATTGCCAGGAGAAATACCAATAACCTCAGGTATGCAGATGACACCACCATTATGGCAGAAAGTGAAGACTAAAGAGACTCTTGATGAAAGAGGAAAGTGAAAAAGCTGGCTTAAAACTGTAACACTCAGAAAAGTAAGATCACGGCATCCAGGCTTATCATTTCATGGCAAATAGATGGGGAACTAATGGAAAGTGACAGATTTTCTTTTCTTGGGCTCCACAATCACAACAGATGGTGACTGCAGCCATGAAATTAAAAGAGACTTACTCCTTGGAAAGAAAGTTATGACCAACCCAGAGAGCATATTAAAAAGCAGAGACTTTTTGCAAAGTTCCAAAGAATAGCAAGGAGAGATAAGAAGGCATTCAGTGACGTGTGAAAAAATAGAGAAAAACAATAGAATTAGAAAGACTAGAGATCTCTTCTAGAAAATTAGAGATACCAGGGGAACACTTCATGCAAAGATGGGCACAATAAAGGATAGAAATGGTACGGACCTATCAGAAGCAGAGAATATTAATAAGATGTGGCAAGGATACAACAGAAGAGCCATATAAAAACAGATCTTAATGACCCAGATAACCACAATGGTGTGATCACTCACCTAGAGTCAGACATCTTAGAGGGGGAAACCAAGTGGGCCTTAGGAAGCATTACTGCAAACAAAGCTAGTGAAGGTGATGGAATTCCAGTTGAGCTATTTCAAAGCCTAAAAGATGTTGCTGTGAAAGTGCTGTGCTAAATATACCAGCAAATTTGGAACACTCAGCCATGGACACAAGGCTGGAAAAGTCAGTTTTCATTCCAGTCCCAAAGAAAAGCAAGGCCAAACAATGTTCAAACTATCACACAAATTTCACTCATCTCACGTGCTGGCAAAGTAATACTCAAAATTTTCCAAGCCAGGCTTCAACAGTACACAAATCAAGAACCTCCAGATGTTCAGGCTGGATTTAGAAAAGGCAGAGGAGAGGAACCAAAGACCAAATTGCCAACATCCTTTGGATCATATAAAAAGCAAGAGATTCCATAAAAAAAAAAAAAAAATCTGCTTCTGCTTCACTGACTATTCTAAAGACTATGTATGGATGTCAATAAACTGTGGAAAATTATTCGAGATGAAACTAGACCAGCTTACCTGCCTCTTGAGAAATTTATATGCAGGTCAAGATGTAACAATTAGATCAGACATGGAACAACAGACTTGTTCCAAATTTGAAAAGGAGTGCATCAAAGCTGTATATTGCCACCCTGCTTATTTAACTTATTCTCAGAGTGCATCATGTGAAATGCCATGCTGTATGAAGCAGGAGCTGGAGTCACGATTGCCAGGAGAAATACCAATAACCTCAGGTATGCAGATGACACCACCATTATGGCAGAAAGTGAAGACTAAAGAGACTCTTGATGAAAGAGGAAAGTGAAAAAGCTGACTTAAAACTGTAACACTCAGAAAAGTAAGATCATGGCATCCAGGCTTATCATTTCATGGCAAATAGATGGGGAACTAATGGAAACAGTGACAGATTTTCTTTTCTTGGGCTCCACAATCACCACAGATGGTGACTGTAGCCATGAAATTAAAAGAGACTTACTCCTTGGAAGGAAAGTTATGACCAACCCAGAAAGCATATTAAAAAGCAGAGACTTGACTTTGCCAACAAAAGTCCATCAAGTCAAAGCTATTGTTTTATCCAAAGTCATGTATGGATGTGAGAGTTGTTGATGTATGGCAAAACCAATACAATATTGTAAAGTAATTAACCTCCAATTAAAATAAATAAACTTATATTAAAAAAAAAAGCTGAGTGTCGAAGAATTAATGATTTGAACTGTGGTGTTGGACAAGACACTTGAGAGTCCCTTGGACTGCAAGGAGATCAAACCAGTCAGTCCTAAAAGAAATCAATCCTGAATATGCATTGGCAGGACTGATGCTGAAGCTATGAAACTTTGGTAACCTGATGCAAAGAACTGACTCATTGGAAAAGTCCCTGATGCTGGGAAAGAGTGAAGGCAGGAGGAGAGCGAGATGACAGAGGATGGTATCACCGACTCAATGGACATGAGTTTTAGCAAGCTCTGGGAGTTGATGATGGATGGGGAAGCCTGTCATGCTGCAGTCTATGGGGTCTCAAAAAGCTGGACACAACTGAGTGATGAACTGAATGCTTTTAAAAGTCTCAAATCGTTTTTTGGAGTGTTTATAGACCAAGAAAGTGATGAATTAATAACGATGTAAAAAAAAATAACAATAGCATAGAAATCAGTGCATTCATTGTTAGCAATGGTTGTTTCCTACATAAGCTGAGTTTTTAAAAATTCGGTTAAAATATGCCATAACTTTTCTAAGGTCAGGAATGGTACACTGCTGGTGGTTTCTATAAGGTTAAAATCACAATTTTGATGAAGATGATTTAGATATTTGCATGAAAATAGCATCCATTTTAAGGATAATATATGGGAAAAGATTCAGTATTCTTATCATACTCTCATTTCTTTTCAATGTTTGAGCTCAAATTTGCTTCTCTGATTTAATACAGGAAATTGACCAAATTCTCTTCCTCATTAGGAATATGTGAGCTCATTCATCTACCACAGGATCTTTAACTAAGAGGACACCATCTTATTATGTTTTGCATGCAGTTGAGTATGGCACACAAATTTTTTATGTGTGTGGGTAGTATATGTTACAGACAATGATGTGAGTAGTTGTTTGTTGGTATTTTTTTAACATATTTTTTGAAAAAGGTGTTTCTGCAGAGTTTAAAAATATCTATGACCAAGAAAAGCAGCGATATTAAACAAAATTTTTTAAAAAAATTTTTCTAAAAATTGTTCTGAAAATTGATAAGACTATTTATTTGGAAAAAAGAAACATAATTTCTGCACTTATGAGAAAATAGAGGCTTCTGTGTTTCTATACAGAGGTATAATCTGTTCCTGCCACTGTCTCCATTTTCCCCCATTTATTTGCCATGAAGTGATGGGGCTGGATGCCATGATCTTAGTTTTTTGAATGTAGAGTTAAGCAAGATTTTTCACTTTCATCATGAGGTACTTTAGTTTCTCTTCACTTTTTAACATTAGAGTGTTATCATCTGCATATATATCTGAGGTTATTAGCATTTGTCTCAACAAACTTGACTCTAGCCTGTGCTTCATCTAGCCTGGAATTTCACATGATATACAGGGCATAGAAGTTAAACAAGCTGGGTGACAATACACAGCTTTGACCTACTCCTTTTCCAATATTGAACCAGTCCATTGTTCCATGTCCTGGTCCAGCTGTTGCTTCTTGACCTGCGTACAGGTTTTATCACAAGGCAGGTAAGGTGATCTGATATGTCCATCTCTTTAAGAATTTTCCATAGTTTGTTCTGACCCACAAAAATCTAGTATATATTATTTTAAATACAGAAATATGGTATGCTGATGATTTACATGGTAGTAGGTTAGTAACAGGCTTCCCTGGTGGTTCAGAGGTAAAGAATCCAGCTGCCAATCAGGAGGCCCAGATTTGATACCTGGTTCAGGAAGATCCCCTGGGGAAGTTAATGGCTACCCACTCCGGTATTCTTGCCTAAGAAATCCATGTTGGTGTATGGCAAAACAAATACAGTATTGTAAAGTAAAATAAAGTAAAACATAAATAAATAAAATTAAAAATTAAAAAAAAAAGAAATCTCATGTACAAAGAAACCTGGTGGACTACAGTCCATGGGATCACAAACAGACACAATGGTGTAACTAAACTGCAGGAGTAGCAGCAGTTTAGTAACAGTTACAGCATTTGAAGTAGTTTGCACCAGGGGGGTTATATTACAATGAATCTTAATGGGTGATTAGTATTTCCATGTGAAGTGAAAGTCATTCAGTTCTGTCTGACTCTTTGTGATCCTTTGGATTATACAGTCTGTGGAATTCTCCAGGTCAGAATGCTGGAGTGGGTAGTCTTTCCTTTCTCCAGGGTATCTTCCCAACCCAGGGATGGAACTCAGGTCTCCTGCATTGCAGGCAGATTCTTTACCAGCTGAGTCACAAGGGAAGGAATGGGAAGACTATCCCTCTTCCAGCTGTTCTTCCAGAGCCAGGAATAGAACCAGGGTCTCCTGTTTTGCACACAGATACTTTACCTCTTTTAGATTCTGGTGACTGTCAGCATTCTTTGGACTAGACCACATCACGACAGTCTTCTAAGTGAGCATCTTCAGATCTCTCTCTGCTTCACATTCACACCACTTTCTTACATGTGTGAGTCTGTGAAATCTCTCTCTACCTCCCTTTTATAATGAAAGTTGTGTGTGATAGAACTTAGGGCTCATGTGGACAATCCAGAATAGTCAACAAAGGTTAAAATGCTTTACTTGATCATATCTGCAGTGCTTTGACAAATTGGTAATGTTCACATGTTTCAGAGGATAAGGACAAGGGAAGAGTTTTCTTGCCTGGAGAATCCCATGGACAGATGAACCTGGTGATCTACAGTCCATGAGGTCACAAAGAGTCAGACAATGACTGAGTAAACAGCACACTTTTAAAAATAAAAGCACCAAGTTTTTTTCTTTTTTTTTCTGGTCCATTGCTGTGCCCCTGGATCTGACATTAATCTGTGTCTTCCAACTGGAAGTTGACTAGTAAGGGAATGAAACACTCACCCACACCTGGCCTTGACTTTGACACAAGTTTCTCAACTTGTAGATGTTGTAAGGTATTTGTGCACTTAAGAAAAAGCATTAACACTACTCATTTATGTGTCCATTAAAGTACAGGTTAATATCATAAATAATTCTGTTCAGTGCAAAAGAGCATAAAGATATGGCTCATAAAGAACAATTTTTCACATGAAAAAATGAATTGTCAAAATTAGTATAAGTTTTCATTTTAAAATAGAAAAACAGTAACTATTTAGACTTCTTATTAATGAAAGAAAAAAAATCTTCTCTCCTAATTAAACTCTGAGAAGTTACATGTTTTTTCACCAAATACTTCAGCAAGAAACATGTTGAAAAAAATGAAATAAGGGAAACGAGGAATGGAAATGAGAATTTACTCCTCAAACATGGCTGGCAGCCTGCATCATTTAATGTCATAAGAGTATATTATAATCTGCAAGGCTGTTAACTAATTTGAACATTTTATGTTAGGCTTTTAAACTGAGCATTTTAAAAACGCATTTCAGTGACTGATTCAGACACATGATTTATATTTTAGCTTCCTAATCAGCATTAGAGCATATGCTATATTAAAGTATTGAATTGGCCAAAAAATTTGTTTAGGTTTTTCTGTAAGATGCTATGGAAAAACCTGAGTGAACTTTTCTGGCCAACTCAATACTTGGAAAATTTGTTCTATATACTTATGTTCTGGAAGTCAAAAAATTGGAATAAAGACAAAAAGAGTAGGGCTTTAAGCTATTGAAAAAAAAATGAAGATATTTCAAATGAGCATGTTGAAGAATGTTTTTGTTTATAAGACTAATATTCCACTGATATTACTAGGAGGCAAATTTACCTGAATGCCAAATGATGAAGAAGAGCTTTCCATGAAGTTACTAACTACAGCTGTAAGTGAATTTAAAATGTGAATATAAATTTTCACTAGTAAAGTTGAAAAATAAAACAATACAAGGTAAATAAGTACCGTTTATAGGGAACCATATAACTATAAAATGAGTGTATCAGATGGTCAAGTGATAACATATAAGGACAGATTGCACTGAGAAATATTTGTACTGAGGAGCCAAATTTTCCCATTTTGTCATTATTACTCTAGTCCCTTACTAGTCATGTGCATTCCACTTTCTTATTGCCATGCTTAGTTTAGTCCTTTCAATCATATATCTTTTACACTACCAGAAAAAAAAAAGAAAAACTTCACCAAGTTCCACAGACCTAATTGAGTGTGACACCTTTTTCTGCTTGAAAGAAACTGCCTGCTCTTGGCATGATTTCTCTCCCTGTGAAATTGTCATCATGGTTTTTGTCTGTCACTTTCAGGAAATATGCCCTACCTTAATGGGGACCAAGCCAGAAAGTCTTTTTAAGAATACAAAGATCTGCAGCTTGTCGTGAAATGTGGGAAAACTAGCCTAAGTATATCAAAATGCAATTCCTTCAGGTAGACTATATACTGCTGCTGTTAAGTGGCTTTAGTTGTGTCTGACTCTGTGCGACCCCAGAGATGGCAGCCCACCAGGCTCCCCCGTCCCTGGGATTCTCCAGGCAAGAACACTGGAGTGGGTTGCCATTGCCTTCTCTGAAGACTATATACATTAATATACTATTTGTAAAGTTCACAGTTGGTGTTGTTCAATCTCTAAGTCATGTTCGACTCTGCTCATGGACCGTAGCACTCCAGGCTTCCCTGTCCTTCACTATCTACCAGAGTTTGCGCAAACTCACGTCCATTGAGTCAGAGAGGCTATCTAATCATTTTATCCTTTGTCACCCTCTTTTCCTTTTGCCTTCAATTCTTTCCAGCGTCAGGGTCTTTTCCAGTGAGTCAGCTCTTTGCATCAGGTAGCCAGAGTAATGGAAATTCAGCTCCACTATCAGTCCTTCCAATGAATATTCAGGGTTTCATTTCCCTTAGTATTGACTGGTTTGATTTCCTTTAGGATTGACTGGTTTGATTTCCTTGCTGTTTAAGGGACTTTCATGAGTCTTCTCCAGCACCACAATTTGAAAGGATTAGTTCACAATATTATATAAAAATATTCCATACACTACAATAGATCAATGGTTCTTGAAACGCATTTTCCAAAACAGATGTGTCATCCTCAGCATCTTCAGGGAGCTTGTTAGAAATAGAAATTACTGAACCACCACCAAGACAAACTGAATCAAAACTTCCTGGCAGAGGACCCAAGAATCGGTACATAATAAACTCTCCAGGTGATTCTGATTCACAAACAAGTTTTGAGTAATAAAAGAAAATATATGGGATAATAGAAAACATGAAAATTCTAGAATTAGATGCATTTGGTTGGTCAAAACCTAAATGAACTTTTTGGCCAGCGCAATACTACACTGTGAACACTTGTTTTCTTAGAGGAAGCAGTTGATTATAATTATTTAGTGTCTTGGTCTCTGTGTGTCTAGCCAACAGTATGGAAATTGTGTTTCTACCAATACTCTACTGTAAGAGCTCAAGCAAGATACTTAACGTGCTGGTTCTAATTTTTGTCCTCTGAAATGGAATAATAATGGCAGCTTTAAATTGTTGTTTAGTAAAGACAATATATTCTTTTTATCTGCTGCACTTATTAATCTTACATGTTCTCTTTGGCAAAATGTTTAAGCTTCTGAGTACCAGTCTCCTGAAGCAGAAACTCCAATGCTTTGGCCACCTCATGCGAAGAGCTGACTCAGTGGAAAAGACCCTAATTCTGGGAAGGATTGGAGGCAGGAGGAGAAGGGCACGATGGAGGATGAGATGGATGGATGGCATCACCGACTCAGTGGAAATGGGTTTGGGTAGACTCTGGGAGTTGGTGATGGACAGGGAGGCCTGGCATGCTGTGATTCATGGGGTCGCAAAGAGTCAGACATGACTGAGTGGCTGAACTGAATGAAACCAAAAAAAAAAAAAGCTTGCTTTGGAAGAACTACTGTACAAGTCAAATGTGAAAATGTTTGTTACAGCATTCAAGACTGGCACAGGATATTGAACATAAACAATTCATTAACAATTTTATTTGTTTGAAATTCCAGTCTTTTAACTTGTTTTCATCTTTTGAATGCCTTCATTGCTAAAAATAAATTTCAGCACTTTCTTTACTTTCCTTTTTTCTTACAGTTAATTTCTAACTAAGCGTTAGTCTCTGAGATTTATAAACAGCTCATGCATGCTGCATGCGTATAACATACAAAAACAAACAGAGCTCTTCTGCCTTGGATTATAGATGGATAAATCCTTATTGCTTTACTAAATATAAATTTTTCACTGAAGCCTTTCCTGACCACCTCCCTAAAACTGTACCATCCCTGATACTTCTATTCTCTGACTTTATTTCCTCTTTTCCACCAATCACTATTATCATGTCATGTATTTTCCCTAATTGGGTTGTCCATTGCTTGTCTCTTAAACCAGAACATAAGCTCCACGTGGGTAGGGATTGGTGTCTGCTTGTTCACTGTTGCGTCCACGACGACTTGAATGGTGTCTGATACATGACAAGTGCTCAGTCGATGTTCATTGAACAAAGGAATGAATGAGGGAGTGAATATTTGAATAGTATACAGATCCTTAAAGGACTAATGAAATTACAGTATTTGTTATGAAACCCTTCAGTAGAATACATATTTTAGCAAAATAAGTATAATGAAAAGAACACTTAACAAAGCCAAAGATCACTGATAATGCTATATAATTTCCCAAATTGTGACAGAATATTCTGGGTCTAAATTATTTTAATTAATGCATGTTACACTAAAAGAGACAGATAAAATTTAATAGATATCCTTCAGGAAATGGTAACTCAGACCAATTTTCAGGAGTG